>JALPBZ010000059.1:0-99906 GCA_026538355.1 Cryptococcus sp. GC_Crypt_5
GACGTCCCAGCTGCTAGGACCGTAAATCTCCTCAAAGTCTCCGGCGACTAACGAAAAGTCGCCACCCTGTCCTTGGCCAAGTACGTCCGCGGGACATACGTCGGGTATCTGGACGCGGAGCATCAGGTTGTGCAGCGTTGAGAAGTGGTTGGAGAATGAGTGGAGGTATGGATAGATGGAATGCGAGTGTCGGTGTGTCGTTCTGCCCAACGCAATTGTTGTTAGCGAACCAATTCAGTGAAGGCTAGAAGGCTAGAAAGTGTGGAAGAGGGAAGTGGGAAGCGGGATCACAACACAAGACATACTGGTTCAAGACCCAATGCGATGCGATCAGCATATATGTGCTGAATTCGTTCCCCTGAGAAGCGAAGCCTGGGACGCACTCGTCGTCAGCTTATAGCTTACAGAGTCTGTCTGATGTCTGATTTCGGCGACGGAATGCAAGCTCACCCTTCGCAGCTATCTCCATTGCTAGCCGTCCAAGCCCACAACCAGGGACAAGCACTCTCACGTCCCCTCTCTTCCTAGTCGGTTTACGCTCCTTCTCCGCCTCGCCCAAAACTTCTGCAACGCTCTCATCTCCCTCGCCCTCTGCTTCTTGCGATGGAAAGTACTTCTCCAGCGCCTCCAAGCACGGAGCATAGCACGCGTCCCGCTCAGCCAGTCCCACGTCCGCCCAATCGCGTACAAAGGACCGGAGGGTCGAGCGGATCTTATCCTGGACCATGTCCGCTTCAGCTTGTAGTCGCCTACTATCTGGGGCAGACTGTTGTTGGGGCGTTGAGCTCTGGCTATGCGAGTGAGCGTGATCAGGTGTTTGTGAGTGTGTATGAGCGTGAGAGTGGGGATGGGAGTGGGTATGAGGACCGATAGTCTGGTCTGACGCCGGAGATTCGATTACGGGTCGCTGGGGTTCTGATTCTTCGTCGTCATCGGTATCGGGCTCCATCATATCAGCAAAGACGGGCGTGGCTATCATCTCCTCAATGAACTCCGCGTTACTGTGATATATACAAAGTCAGCTTGGCGACACCACGTGTCGTTCTGACAGCAAGGAGACCGTGCCCATGACTCACCGCCGTATGCCCTCGTCGACCGCATCGAGCTTATCGCGATACCCTATCATGTCGAACATCCGCTTCGATTCCTTGGGCATCGACAAAAACGCCATTCGTCTAGCATGGTTCGCTGATAGCTGGGTCGATCTCTCAGCTCAAGACCAAGTTTTTGGGAGTTCAGTCATGACGCGCTCACATGATATCGCATATACCCGTCGAATGCCCGAATGACAGATCGCCAATGCTCTCGTTCCTCCGGAGACTCGGCCATGGTGGATCTCCCCCTAGTATGACTGCCTTATGCGAGTGTCCGTATACTCTACGATGGGTATCGTACGCTCGCTGCTGCTGCTGGTGGGTATACGGGCTATATGCTACTGAACGTGTCATCAATTGACTTTTATCTGATACTCCAGTACATTTCACTTCGATCCCCGTTCGTGAGGGGCTCCGAAGTTCTAAGAACACGTGACTTTGATCCCGCTCTTCTGTGAGGCTGATAACCGTGTTTTGTATGGTGACTGGGACACGGGCAGAGAAAGCCATGCTGGATCAGACCGCGTCGACCATCTCTTGTTGTTGTTTTGGCATAACATCATTGGTGGTCATTCGGTACAGCTCAGCCAAATCAGCCAAATCATCACGATCCGCGCAAGATGGCCTCTGTGCACTCCGCATACCTCCAGCCGACCGCTCGGTCATCGCCCAACCCCTCAGAACTCCCGGCACCGCTGCTGTCCATCTTACCGATCCTCACGTCGGCTATCTTGACTCTGCAAGACCTCTTGCAGCGAATACCCGGCTCGCCCATATTCCTGAGATATATCAAGTCGAGCTACCAGAATGATCCGTATAGGAGTGTCCTGGAAGTCTTGCTCGTGGCTTTTGCGCTGAGGACCTTGTTGAAGGGTCGAACGAGAGGCGACGATTCGGGGAAGAACTTTGTGAAGCTTACTGAAAAGGTATGTCGTTCACTGTATAGCCGTGCGAATGACTCTAATTCTTGACATCAGGAAATCGACGAGCTCGTCGACGAGTTCACGCCTCAACCCCTCGCGGACCGGGAAGAAGGCGCAGACACTTTCACCTTGTCCACTGTCCCAGTCATCCACGGTCCAAACGGCGTCAAAGTCAAGATCTCGCCAAATGGCAAGACTGTAGGTGAACGATTCAGAGGATAAGGGCCACGCGCTGATGCCCACTGTAGCTCACCAACCTTGTCACGCCCAATTGGACTGGCATGGTCGAGAATGAAAAGCTCAAACAGGTCGCGGTTGACACTCTCCATGTTTATGGAGTTGGCACATGTGGACCCACAGGCTTCTACGGATACATCGGTGCGTGCATCTCCATCTCTCGTCCTAAATTAGAAACGCTTACGCTCGGTTGCACAGACATCCACGAGCAACTCGAAATTGACCTCGCCAAGTTCCTCGGGACCGAAGCGTCCATCATCTACTCACAGTCATTCGCGCTCGTATCTTCCGTCATTCCGGCCTTTGCCAAAAGAGGCGACATCATCGTGGCGGACCGCGGGGTGAACTTTTCCATTCAGCGCGGTCTGCAAATCAGTCGAAGTCAGATCAAGTGGTATAACCATAACGACATGAAAGATCTCGAGCGGGTCCTTCAGAGCGTCGAGAGAGAGCAGAAGAAGAAAGGGAGGAAATTGACTAAACGATTCATCGTTTCCGAGGGTATCTTCGAGAACGACGGTTCCATGGCGGATTTGCCGAAGATCGTGAGTTGCTCATCGCGATCATCACCGAGGTCTATATGCTCATACTATCATAGATCGAGCTCAAGACAAAGTACAAGTACCGCTTGATGCTGGACGAAAACCAGTCGTTCGGTATGGTCGGTGCCCACGGTCGTGGCTTGACCGAGCACTATGGTGTCCCTGTAGGTGTGATTGACGCATATTTTGCTCGCATGCTGACCTACCGCGCTCAGGCCACTGACGTCGACATGCTGCTTGGATCCATGGCGACTGGCCTCGCCACGGGTGGAGGCTTCTGCGCTGGTGATCGAGTTGTCTGTCAGCATCAGGTGTGTTTGTTATTATAAGTCTTGAAGGCAGGCGTGCATTGACCTCCATTCTCAGCGCATCAACTCGTCGGCCGGTGTCTTCTCGGCGTCCACGCCCGCCATGCTGGTCACCACCGCGTCTGCCGCCGTGGAGATGCTTACCAACCAGCCAAATCTCATCTCATCCTTGCAAGCCAACATCCAGGTCTTCCGCCAACAGCTAGGCAAGCTGGAAGCTTATCCTCCAGTCTCTGGTGCTCCGCCATCCCCTCCATCCGCAGCGGCTTCTATAGCGGGAGCAGGGGCGGAAGGGTCTACCTCGGGTAGCAACTCGTCGCTCATGCCGCCTCCTTCTGTGCCCAACAAGGACGCTCTGATCTCCATACCCTCCCACCCCTCGTCGGGATTGATTCACATTTACCTGATCAACCCCCCCGAGACGTTCGACGAGGAAGAGCGCCTACTCCAAGATGTCGTGGACGAAGCGATGAACACGTCCAGTATACTCATCACTCGAGCGCGAAGATTGAGAGGACAGGAGTATTTCGAGATTGAGCCGAGTTTGAAGATCTGCATATCGGGTGCCCTGAGCAAGAAGGAAGTGGAGAAAGCTGGTCAAGGACTTAGACAGGCCCTGGTCAAGATCTGCGGTAGTGAGTCGACAAGCGTGTCACGATTTCGGCATTCGGTGTTCGCATTTGTGCTAATCTGTCTGCCTATCATAGAGAAGCGATAGAGCTAGATGCTCTTGATGTGTGGCCGATCAGATATGGTATACACCTTATAATGCATAACCAAGATATTATCTTCAGGCCGATATGCTCACGCCAGATCATCGGATCCGCGATCCGCGGTGACATGGTGGTCCCTCATGCTGACAGATTATCAGGAAGGCAGTGATGTCTCGTGCACCTACTAAGACATGGGAGGGACCATGCTTGGCGTCATCTCGCTCGAACAGATCTCCAAGGTCTTCCTTACATGGCACTGTCGTCGACGTCATTTCACCTTTGAGGTGAAATCTCTGCGTCATCCTTTGATGTCGACGAGGTGTTACATCGACGCCCTGCTCATAGATATTGATTACGAATCCCGCTGTTGGCAGCTTGCTTGATACTGCTCTCAGACGCCAAATCTCCTCATACGGCACTTGAGCAAACGACCATACTGACACCTACCATCTCAGTCCCATTGCTTAACCCTACTCAACTGCTTGATCGAACGCGAATCTCACCATCTGCCTTATTGGAACAACATAATGACGATGAACCCGACTACGCCTCGAACGAATCCTGCTTCGCAAACTCCACCTCCTCCCCAACAGACATTCCGTATCTGGTGAGTCTTCTCGCCACTAGGCAAATGCTCCAAACGAGTGGAGGAGACGAGGAGCGACCTCGTCGATATGAGTATATTGCTCACTGTACCGTCTTCTGCTTGGTGGCAGGTTCAATGCGGACCTTGGGGCCGGAGGGAAGAAGACACCGAAAGAGACTGCGAGACTGGAGCGTGATCCTGCCTCCGAGCCAGTGTGTATCGAGGTGCGAAGCGCAATCCTATCCTTGTCCGAAATAACTATGTGGGTCGTGCATTCCGGTACTCGTATCCTCATATATCATCTGTTCAGTATGATCTGTAGCTGTGTATTGCTGTTACTGACTTGGAATCTGCGTGACAACGCGTCGCTCGCCGCTCAGCCTGTGTTGCACAGCAGGAGCCTTCAGGCATCTCGATCAGAAGGCGAAGATTGGCGATGCGGAGATATCTTTCGAATCCGTTCCGCCCTTTGCGAGCAAGAGGTTCTTCGCGGCGGCGCGCAATGTGAATGGCCTCAACCGGACTGGTATCGCCCAGTGAGTACAGTTCCGTCCTGACGTAGACATAGAGGATATGGCGGAGCAACGAGCTTCAAAGCTGCGATTCTACCTGGCGACGAAGCTACAAGCTACAGTGCTACAAACATATCCAGGCAGGTCATGTGGAGCTTGGTTGCTGACCATACTGTATCATGAATTATAGGCTCATGATGAACGAATTCTATGATCCAGCCAACTCTTCCAAGCGCGATCGAATTTCTAGCATACTGCAGAAACTTTCCCCGCCTACCTCAGCTCAGAGCCAGGGTGGTGCGCATGCGGCTTTGAGTGTAGCTTTGGCGTTTAGCGAGTCTTCGACTTAAGCAGCCACCAATGCGCAAGCGCTGTTCCAATAGTCATTCGCCACGATCCGCAGCTCGGCTTTGCCTCCCGCAGCACCTGAGGAAGACATGTTGTACTCTGCGTAGTATCCAGAATCGTACTGCGGTATCTCTGTGCTTTCTGTATACATGCATGAGTGTTTCTTCGTTCAGCCCATTCCGGCTCTTAACCCAGCCTTTCTAGTGTAAGCTGTATTTAGGCGAGCAGTAGCACCTTTGTTTTACGTGCACGTCATGCTGTATCGCATTGGAACCTTTGTACGAAGTCTTCTCCCCATCCTTTGATACCTGCAAGGCAGAACCTGACGCCGTGCTCATAAATACTCACTTCAAACCCGCTCTTGTATTCATCCCCCCCAAGCTTTTCTCTTCCTGCTCTCCCACTATAGCGCACCCTATACTTACAATAATACAACTACTCAGACTCGCCAGTACTGACTCTTACTGATACGAAGCTTATTCACCGCCCTACTGATTTTACACAGCGATGGCGGAACCGACTCCACCCGATTCACTTGCAAGCCCCATTCCGTCGTCGACGAGAGAATACGAGGACGAACTTGAGGCGCTGTAAGTTTTCGTGCTGCTCCATTGCGACTAGTTTGCGCGTGCTCCAAGTGACGGGCGAAGCTTCGCGCGAGGTGCCGAGTCCTCAGTATCGATCGCTCACGGCACTGCCTGCTGACTGCTGGCGACAGGTTCATGGACCCGGGACCGGCTAGTGAGAGCACTCCACCGGAACAGACTCAGACACGGGAGACATTCCCTGGGTTTGTGGCATTGGTTGAGGAGGCGTACGCGGCCGGCTTGAAGTATGATGATCTCTCCTTGTGAGCGCAGCTATTTCTTTTCCGGTGTCATACTCGCTTACTGGCACTTTGAAATTGGTTCACATGGAAACTCCAGACTGGGTAGGACGGCAGGAGCGTTCCGTCATCTCGATCAGACAGCGAAGATTGGTGACAAGCAAATATCTTTCGATCTCTTTTCGAGTACCGCGAGCGAATACTATCTAGACACGGTAGGAGGTGACACCAAGGATGCCCTCGCCTGGTGAGTGAGATAGTATCCGAGCCGATGCGAGTGACGTCCTCACGACACTGACCTTTTGCGCGGACCGGCAGGCTCATAGTCAACGACTTCAATAATCCCACTGATGCTTGGAGGCGCGATCGGGTTTCTAGCTTGTTAGAGCGATTGTCTGCCGGCCCTGCAGCTCAAGGCGATGACAGCGTGCGTGACAGTGCTATTGCAGCTCCACCGTTGGATGGGCCTTCCGCAGGGGGAGTGACCAGTGCACAAGTGCAGTGAGTAACTGGTGACGACTCTCAGCTCGGCTTGCCTTCTGCGGGACCTCGAGCTGTCTACCTCACTGCCTACGCGACCTGGCCTGGTGATCGTACCATGCGTCTGCGTCTGAGCGCACGATTTGATCAGCTTTGGACAGGCCACTTCACCAGTATGTGTACTGATTTCTCTTGTGTGTCGCAGGGCCGAGGGCACGAGCGCTCAAATGACGGCGAGTGAGGCACCCGAGCCGGTCAAGGAACCATGGCAAGTTGCCTCTGACGCGTATTTCGCGCACGGTGAACGAGCAGCCCTGGATTTTTCAGCGTTGCAATCGTGAGTCGGCAGCGGTTCGTACTGTGGACTAGCATCCTCACCAGATTCACCATCCGCAGTTTGCTCCTGACCGCTGGAGCACACCACCATCTCGTTGAGACTCTCGGCTATGATGATAATGAGAAGGAAACATTCAAGGACGTGCCGACTTTAGCCAGTAAATGGGAATTCGACGAATTTGCCAAGGATCCCAGTTGGCCTCCTCTCAAAGGTCTCGAGCCGGATGAGGTCGCTACGTGAGTGGATTACACTCAGATATATATACATACGATCATGTGACAGCATAGCCTGTCAACTCTCGTAGTGGTTTGTCTTGCTGATACTGCCTCATTGACTGTTCTGGTATACTATCAGGGCGATTGTTGAGAAGTTCGCTGTAGACACGCCGGGCGAGGATGATTACCGCCAGAAGGCTCTGGAGGCCATCAACAAGCTCGCGAGCGTCTCGACCATGCTCAATTCGGAAGGGGGAGCTTCCAAGGGGGTCAGTGACTTGACGACGACCGCACCGATGTGAGTACAGCAGGGTCACAGTGACGAATGCGAACGGGGACTGTGTATGGAATGATCACTCAGTAGGCGGTACCGCAGATACACTTTCCTTCAGCTAGTCGTCTATATTCAGCATGCAACGGTAGCGAATCGAACTTTGGGCGACCTTCCCGTGCACTAAACAATTCCATGATCATGGTAGACCGACTAGTCTCTATGCTTGTTGTAAACATGCATACTCTGCTCTCTGTGCTTGTTGATTCAGCCATTCCAGCAGTCGACCCAGCCTTTTCTACTGTATGTGTTTTGTATTTACGCAAACAGCAACTTTGTTATCCGCGCACGCCACATTGCCACTCACCAACTGATCATCATACATCATACTCAGCTTGGCGCGCATACAGCATCCATCACATCATTGCTCGGGTACACATCTCTCACAACCATTATCGCTCATCGCTCATTGCTCACTCTTACCACTCTCACTGTCAATCGTTCCGTACTTGTCAGCTCCTATACTCCTCCTCGTTTTGGCTCAGAGACGCGGACAGAGCGCAGAATAACGAACAGATCGCACTCCTTTCTCCTCGGGTATACGCTCGCACGACACGCTTTAACGCTTCACATCGACGTTGTCAACGAGCACTTTTCAGGAGTACTTGATATTGTATCAACACCCTCTCTAATACTACTGTGACTTAACCAAACACATTCTCTCGACATGGTACGTCCCGTTCCGCACTCTACCGTTCTGAAAGAACGTCTGTTGCTAACTGATCTCTCTACTTGCTCACTTGTAGTCGACCGCAGCCAAACGTCGTCTGATCAGAGACTTTAAGCGACTCGCTTCCGACCCTCCTATCGGTATATCAGGCAGTCCCAACCCCGACAACATCATGATCTGGAACGCGGTCATCTTCGGTCCTCGTAAGTGCTCAACTCTTATACTGTATCAGCCAACCTGTATCATCACTCAAATGATTATAGAGTGTCGTGACGCTGATTCGCTCCGCTCGTAGCCGACACGCCATTCGAAGACGGCTCGTTCCGCCTGACACTGACGTTCTCTGACGCCTATCCCAATAAACCCCCAACGGTGCGATTCGTTTCCAAGATGTTCCACCCCAACATCTACGCGAATGGGGAACTGTGCTTGGACATATTGCAGAATCGCTGGAGTCCGACATACGATGTAGCGGCCATCTTGACCAGTGTGCAGAGTTTGTTGAATGATCCTAATCCCGCAAGGTGAGTTGTGTCTTTCTTTCTTATTCGTCCTATACTGTGATGGGTCTACGCTTGTATCAGACAAGAGAAGCTGTAAGGAGGGCCGCGCTAATCTGTATTGACTTCACAGTCCCGCAAATGTCGATGCTGCTCAGCTCTTCAAGGAGAACTCGAAAGAGTACGAGAGGCGCGTAAAGGTGCGTTATATCCCTGCTGCAACTTCTTCGCCTAAATGTTCACATATCCCTTATACGAGGACCGACATGCTGACTGTACGCAATTAGGCAACCGTCGAATTATCCTGGCTTGATAACCCAGACTCGATCGAGGATGCGGAACCATCGACATCCACTCAGGCGCAAGCCGTCACTGCGTGAGCGAGGAGATGACCGAAGGGCAAGTGAACCCGGCTCGGTCTTTGATTAAGCGCAGATGGTGCGAAGGACGCAACCAGGCCGTCGACGAGATTGATAAGGAAATTGCCTAGGGACTCGAGTGGCTACCGTCCATCGAGCTGTCGGTCCAGAGGAGGTCAAGGTCTCATTTGTATTAGTATAGTATCAGTATCAGTTCCTTTTCCTCCGTTCCTTCGCAGTAATTGTCAGCACTCATTCATCCCATCCCATGCCAACCCATCCATTCCATCCCAATCTATAGTCTCCCTCTCCATGCATCTGTCCCAGTCATCACGATCACTACTACTGTATTCCCTCGTGCTCGCATTCAGCCGCATCGGGATGTTCGACGCAATTGCAATGTGCATGACGGTTGCTATGCAAGCCACATCCAGCTAGAATACATCATCAAGATGAGGGATACAACAAGATGAGAAAAAGCGGAGCAATATCCAATGAGGCAGTGTCCGCGCAGACACAATCTAGCGAATCAAGCAACAATCAACACCTCCCCTCTTCCGCCAACAAGCGCTAATCGAGTCTTGTAGAAAACTCTGACTTGCTCCGTAAAGTCGACTGATCCCTCGACAGCCTTGCCATCGGTATCCACATCGTGCTTTCCGTCCAAGACAGATGTTGCCCCACCCGTACCGCCATCAACGGGTCGACGCGGCGATACGAGTGGGATCCTGACGTTATGAAGCCACGTTCGCAATGCCAGAGCGTGCGAGGCATCGCAGTATATCCTGAGATGATCGCCAGCTTCAGGACAGACGGGCCTGGAATCGCCATCAGACATATCGGCTGACTTCGCGGTAGGTACGCCTGTACTGACGTCCTTTGATACGTGCGGCATGCGTGCGACTGGCACTTTGTCGTGCGACTCTAGTAGTCTAGCGGGCGGCAGGTCGATGAATGGGTCTGGTTTGGGACCGGAGAAGGCATACGCGATCGGCCCGAAAGGTTGTAACTCATCAAGATACAGCGGATGGAGGAAGACCTCGAGGAACGCCATGATCAGGTCCTTGGTCCATCTCACCATTGGAGGCTTAGTGTCCGGGGATGACAAGGAGTATTGATCTGCTGATAACAGACACGCCTGTGAAGGCGTTGGCACGCCAGCGTATGTTGAGGATGGTGATTCGAGCGGATGGTTCAGCGTCGATACGAGTACAGGCCCATGAAGTGGTATAAGCCAGTAGACCCTTGCCCGAGGGGTGGTGCTGATATACGCCGGTAAATCCGGATGAAATGGGTGCGGAGAAGTGAGATAATTTCGAAAGAGCTTGAAATCCGGTATCTGAGCAGACGCGTGCGATTTCTTTCGTTTCTTCTGTCGAGATACGTATCGAGCCGGGTGTGAGTATGGCTATCAAAAACGTCGGAGGTCAGCTTTATCGCGCGTACAAGTGTGCGAGGGATAGCAAGGGACGATGCGGAATGACTGACAAGAGGAAGAAATGTCCAGATTCGACCGTAAGAAGGATCGCCCCGGATCTCTGCCCTCCACCACTTTTTCCGCCGTTTCGCCTCTTCTGCCCACTCCTGCTCAGCTCCATCTTGGCGTACGGAGTTGACCGCCTGGATGGGTAGCGCTCCCAAAGCCGACCTTGGTGGTGCATCGGTGTATATCGGCATGGAATCGAGAGCGACAGAAAGCCGAGGTGATTCTTGTAGACCATTGCTGATCGTATCGGTAGCGCGGAATTTCCCTTTTCTCAGCTTGCGGATATAAGCCTGCTCAGCCTCTACTGGGGCAGTCTTCTCGCTATCCTGACTGCTTGCTGGACCATCAACGACGATAGGATTCGACTGGCGAGTTGCTAGCGCGGTTCGCCAAGAACATTCGAAGTCTTGTAAGTCGTCGAGGACTGGGTCGAGGTCATCCGCCGAGCTGGACCACGGAGATATCTCTGAGCCGACTGGAGGTATAAGCCGGGGTGACGAATGCGGGGGCAGCTCATGCAGATCAGACGATGCAGGGGGCGGCTTGACAGGCGTATATGCGTAATGTAGTCTACGGAGGGAGCCTAAGGACCGCTCGTTAAGCGAGAAAACACAGTGAACGGAGAGTGCTTACATACGCAGGGGTACGATATTCCGGCAGTGTACCACAGTGTATTCGTGTCCTTTGCAGCATACTCCTGCGCTGAGACGCCTTCTTTTGTCGATAATCGCACAGCTGCTCGAGCCGCCTTGGTCTCCTCGCGTCTGTCTCTCAGTCTACCTTCGCGGTGCACATCTCTCCGCCATCCGTCCGAGAGAAACTCCTGACCCCTAACATACGCTTCATGGGCGATAGTCGGCGTCAGCTCGACATGGTTCGGCAGAGCTAGATGTATCTTGATCGAAGTTGTTGTTGCGGAAGGGAGGGTAGCGCTGGATACGGTCGTCCCGTATGTTCCCGTCTCGGCAGCTTGGGACGGCTCTTCGGTGGGTTGAGAGGCCGCATGTCGAGCTGATCGGCGCAGTGAAGGCGTTTGATTCTGACTTTGACTTTGCGAGAAATCCGACTTTTGGGACTGAGACTCGGACAGAGGAGAGTTATGCCGACCTCGACTCCTAGTCCGAGCGTTCCCCACAGCTTTGTTCCCTTTCAGCGTCGCCATGGAGGACTATCTACAATCACATGGGCGCGGTATGTCAAGGGATAGTGTGAAAGAGGGTGACGTTATACATTATAATGGCTTGTTCGAAGGATGTCTATTGAAGGATGCTTTTGGTGAGATGGGAGGAATACGTTAGTATACCGGAGACAGATTGACAAGTGCCACACTCGTGATCGAGCGGGATCAAATAGAATAGTCGCGTCAACCCGCGTGTGGAAACGCGTTGAGATCAGAACATGAGACAATTCAGATCCCTCTCTGATTTCATCTTCCTCCTCCTCGCTATCTTTATTCTCCTGCCTCTCCAACACCTGCCTCACATCATAGGCAAAATCGATAATATGGTGGACACGTCGCCAACAGACGACGAGCCGAGAAGAGGTGGTAGAGCAAGAAAGCAGGTGGAAAAATTCGATGCGAGCTCTGAAATAGGTGAGCTGCCCTTCCCTTTTCCTTCCGCTTCTCGATCGGCTACCTGGAGCCGCGACTAACACGATGATTCGACAGCCGCAAAAGGCAGAACGAGACAGACAGATGACGAAGGCAACGAAGACGATGTGAGACACATATCGTTGTTGATATTGCATGCTAGCTGACGGACATACCGTTGTGTAGGAAGACGAATTGTCCGAAGAAGGATCGGATGCCGAGGAGCCTACCCCTACACGGAATCGAAAGCGGCAGTCGAACGGCGCTCCCAAAAAGCCTAAGACACCAGCAACTGCATCGGCCAAGAAGGCGAAGAGAAAGTCGAATGCGAATGCTGCAGGTGGCGCTGGCCAAGCAGGGGAAGGACCGGAAGGTCTCAAGACCGACTCTGCGCTTTTCAGTATGTCAACTCTTTGGCTCATAAACAGCACCATCGCTGACGAACTCATGTGTCCGCGAACAGACGCCCTCCTCTCCCCCGATATTGCATTACAACCCTTGATCGATGACTGGATCGAGACATATCAACAAACAGAAGGAGACGAGGTCTCGGAACAAGCATCGGTCTATGAGCTCATCCTCTTCTTCATCCGATGTTGCGGTCTTGCATCAGACATCGAACAAGCAGAAGCGACCGACGATGATGGCATCGCCGACGTTGTAGAGAGAATACAAGACGAGTCTGTCAAGGTACGTCCCACCTACTCGCCTAGCCCGGATATCCGCTCATCATTCGCTCGTTCTGCAGGTTGCGGTCGCTGTATACCCTCTGATCTCACGCACGAAGACTTTCCGAGCATTCCGCAACAACCTCAACACCTTCATCACAAATTTTATATCTTCCCTCTCGCTCACCTCGATCCCCTTTCACACCGTGCAAAACACCCCTCACACTACTCTCCTCATCCCCATACTCATCAACTGGCTCATGTGCATGTCTACATCCCCACTTCGACCGATACGGCATACCTCCACCTACATCACGTTGAAGATCAATTCAGCATTGTGTGACGTTGGCGCTAGCATCAGCAAAGATCTCAGCTTGAAGCAGAGGCAGAAGGATGCGGAAGCGAAGAAGGCGGGTCCGAGCGCGGCTGCCAAGAAGAGGGTGGCGGATGCCGAGGCAAAGGTGCATGAAGTACAGGAGAAGAAGAATACCATGGAGGAGTTCATGCAGGAGATCTTCGATGTGTGAGCACCTGTCCTCCGGAAAGTGATATGGATAGCTGATCAACCGGCATCCAGCATGTTTGTTCACCGTGTTCGCGATGCCGATCCAGCAATCCGTACGGACTGTCTTCGCGAACTGGGTGTCTGGGCCAAGAAGTATCCCGAATTCTACGTGTCCACATCATTCCTCACCTACTTTACTCGTGGTTGCAATGACATGGTAAGTTCATAGTATCTTCAGCTGTCAAGCGCTAAATTACCGTCGTTCCCCGCAGAATTCACATGCACGTTTGGAGACCGCCAAAGCTCTCTCTGGTCTATATGCCAAAGACTCGTTCGTCAACAATGCTCGTACCGTCACCATGCGTCTTGCCCCCCGTCTAGTCGAAATGGCGTTGAGAGATGTCGATCTGTCTGTCCGAGTGACAGCTCTGAACGTTATAACGCTCATTGACAAGACCGGAATATTGCAAGACGAGGATGAAGGACAGCGGGAGAAGGTGGCTCGGCTCGTTTTTGACCAAGAGCCTCGCGTGCGGAAGGCGGTCGGCGGTTTCATCCTCAATTTGTGGGAAGAGAGGAAGGAAACGCTTAGAACGGAATGGTCCGGCGCTCGAGCTGCCAAGAAGAAGAGAGCAGCAAAGGTCTCCGAAGAGGATATGGCCACACGACTTGACTGGAAGGCGTTAGCAGGGCTCCTCATCGAGACCTCCAGCTCACTCGACAAGCCCAACGAGGCGGGTACCTCTAAGCAGACCGCTATTCTACCCTCGGCAGCGACCGGATCATTGACTAGAGCAGTGGCGGTGGTAGAGTCTCTGTGTGCGGAGTACGAGCTGTGGAGAGACTGGGAAGCACTGGTCGATTACCTTCTGCTCGACCACTCTACGGCGGATGACGACATGTGGCTCTTATCCGAGGAAGAGGAGACTTTTATGCTCCAGATTTTGATTGCTATAATCAAGAGGGATAACAAGGTGAGCTGATGCCTAGCATCGATGTACTTAGATCATGCCTGACTGACCCGACGCGTAGGATGAGGACGAAGAGGATCGCACAAAGACGCTCATCAAAGTCTTACCACGACTGTTCGCTAAACACCAAGCAGACGTCGGGCGAATGTCCGGTATCCTGTCCATTCCTGAGCACATGAACTTGAGCTTGTACCTTGACATGAGGATGAGTACTGTAAGTGAACATCATTTATGAGGATTCACGAGCTGACTTGCTGTCATGCAGGCATACGAATCCCTCTGGGACGACGTGACAAAGCAGTTCCTTCAGCACACCGATCCTACAGTGCTCACCGCTGCGATTCACGCAATTTGTCACCTGTCTACCAACGCCTCATTGTCCACTGCCAATGCGACCAAGTTATCAGAGTTGCAAGAAGCACTTTTTGCATCTCTGCGGGACGCTATTGGCAGTGAAGACGTCGCTTTGTTATCGCTTGAGGAAGATCAACTGGCGAAACTTGAGGCTATCCTGTTAAGGGCGTCTCTTCTGGAGCGAAGTCGCGATATGGTCGAAGTAATGGAAGATGAGGAAGGTGGGCAGAGCAGTATCTGGGACATTGCTTGCGCCTTTGCGGATCGAGGTCGTCTGGGCTACAAGGAGGAGGCCAAGGTGAGCAGACCGTGACCGATTGCACCGAATGATGACTGATGATCGTGCAGATGGTGGAGTATGCCGTGCAGATTGTCTTCCTGCACATTACATGGCTGTTCAAGCGATTCACCGCTGGAGATGCGCAAGACGACGAGAAAGTCGCTGCTTTGCAAGACAAGCGCGACAAGGCCGTCGAAGTCTTCCACGAACTCACTTTAGGGGACAACAATAATACAGCGGATATCGTCAGACGTCAGGTGAGTCAACTTCGGAGAACGGGCGTCATGCGTACCGGCTGACACAGCGAGCAGGCCTTCATTGCTTTCATCAATATGCACGTTCTGTTTTTGGCTCGTGCTGGTGTAGCTACCCCTGCCGCCACGGCTGCCCCGCTCCAAATGGAAGATGAGGTGCAACATCGACTCGGGGGAGCTTTCCAAGCTGCTGTCGAACGATATGCGTCCGAGCGGGAGACCGCAAATGAGGCCGAAGGATCGGCAGACGAAGACGACGAGCCTCGTACAGCTGCCAGGGCAAGAGTAGGCGATGATTGTGGGTTCCATAGATGCACAGCAAAGACGGAAGGAGCTGATTGAGTTATCGTAGACGACTCTCAATCACCGGGCAAGGTTCAAGACCAGTTTCTGTTCCTCCAGCTCGTCTCCGTATTTGTTGGAGCGGTCAGATGCGGTGTACTCGAAGTGGACCACGCCAAGGAGCCGCTCGCGCACTATGGCCGTTTCGGTCCAACATACGACGCCGTTGTCAAGAAGCTTGTTGACGTACTTCGAGACGAAGGAATTTATAACAAAGAAGCGGAGACAGTGCAGAACATTGCTGGAGCGGCTCTTCAACAGGTCAGTCTGGGTCATATGCAGGCTTTGCGACGTCCACTGATCTGAACTCCTGTGTAGTCTTTCAATACATATCTCGATACTGAGGCGCAAGAGCCCACTGCTACCATCGCGCTCGCTAAGCTTATCTCGACCGCTTTTGTCATTCACGGCAACCACTTTTCGGTATTGCGACAAATACATCCCTCGGATGTGTGCGACTTCCACGTCCTGGCATTGGACTACATCTTCAAGCGCGTATCGCAATATGTCAAGCAAGAGCGGTCGAACAAGAACAAAGAGGCCAAAGCGAGATTACAGCGGAAACGATACCAGGCATTGGCGTATTTCCGAGTCATACTTCTTCTTCTCGGACCCGTCACAAGCCCAGACGCCGCAAAGATCAAGAGTCATCTTGATGATGCGATCGAATCCATCGGCGCAGAGGTGACAGCGAACAAGGGCTGGGATGCTTATAGGGTCTATGATAAGAGGGTCACCGCGATAGCAGGAAAGGACCCCAATGTCAAGCTAGCTTCAAAGAAGCAGGTGCAGAGTGTCGACACGGACAATGAGGATGCTGGAGAGGACGAGGCGAGAGAGACTACACCGACTCCTGCGTCGGCATCGGGTTCGAGACAAAACGGACGAGCGAGATCCAACACGCTGAACGGCGGTGGCCGCGGGGGCAGATCATCGCCCTTATCATCCCCACCCAACGCAGAAGAAGAGAATGACGAAGAGGACGCATCTCCACCACTATCTCCTACCCCCTCGCGCAGTCAAAACAAGCGGCCTCGGACAGAAGAGATAGAAGTCGACACGGCGGAAGACGCAGGTGATCTCGACTTCGACTTTGATCTTCAGCCTGCACCAGAGATGCAGCTTGAGCTGGGCATGGAGCTGGATGACGATCCTCCCGCCAGTCAAGATATGGGCAGGTCCGAGAGAAGTCCGAGCTTCCAACCGGAAACCAAGAGGAGGAAGACGAAGAGGTATTGAGGTGGATTGAAGTTGTTTATAATTTAGGTTAGTTGAGGGTCAACGCAGAGACAAGTCTGGGACAAGTGTCAGCGCGATCAGTGAGGTGGTCATGTTTGATATGTTAGTTGGGGGACGAAGTAGTGCTTTGGTCTTTAGGTCTCTACCTCTTTGCTAGGTGATAAGGACGTTGTTCATAATGGCTTTCGATGGCTGCATGCAGATGTAACACAGTATCAGAATCACTCAGCGTCGCCCGGGTGTGGGGTGGGAAATGTACATTGATGCAGACGACCTACTACGTGACTAGATGGAGAGCAGCTCGTCATCGTTGCATCGTGGCCGTTCGGCGCATTGCACACGGACGTATTCGAGCCAATCGAGAGGATTAGTAGTCTCAATGCTATCTGGTCACTACGGCAGCCAAATCGCTCTTCACCGCTGCCAGTTCCAGCTGCAGCTGCACGAATGGCGGTAGTTGAGCAGTCCCTTCCTTGTGATCGAGCACAAATGACAGTTCTTACATCGATTCAATTCTGCTATCGTACTATTGTACTACGGCAATTCGTACTCCACTTGTCGTGCTGTAGCAATAATCCATGCTCTCTGGTCGCTCGGCACGGCATGAATTGTGGATCATCATCAGATCGAGTCGACGATGCGGTATGGCAGACAGTGTTGATACATACATCTCGCTCGCAAGTAACGTGTTTTGCGTACAGATACGTTCACATAGCGATATTTTTTGTTCTGGTACATCTGCGCACACCGAGGACCACCGAGCACCGCCGTCCCTTCGCGACCACCCACTGGCGACGATCCTAGCCGGACCACTGCTGACCATACCCATAGCCTCCAGCTGCATAGCCCGCCTGCTGATAACTCCCCGACATGACGGGGTTCTGATATGCTTGTCCCATACCACCCACGCCTCCTGCAGCATACTGCTGCTGCTGCTGCTGTATTGGTTGCTGTTGGTATGCCTGCTGCGGCTGCTGAGCAAACGAGCTTTGCTGGACGAACGACGGCGACGGCGATTGCGATTGTGATTGCGAGAGTGACTGGAAGGTCGGCTGGGGGGACATCTGGCCCCCGGCGGCGAACGGCTGTTGGGGGGAGAGATGCTGTCCGTAGACTTGTTGAGGCGAGAGTTGCTGGAAGGTCGGTTGTGGCGAGAGATGCATTTGGTTGGCGTAAAGACTTGGGTTCGGGCTCACTCCGTACTGCTGCTGCTGTGGGGACGTGGCGAGATATGCACTTTGGGAGAAGGCTGGAGAGGTCGAGAACGCCGGCGTACCGTTCCAGCTACCTGGCTGCATCTGAGGTGAGAGATACTGCCCCTGAGATTGCTGGGTGAACGAGGACGGTCCCGCCATTCCTGCGCCATATGATCCTGTGGTGGATCCGCCAGCGAATCCACCGGTGGCAGGACGCTGCGCACCGCCCATATTGATTTGCAGGGGTAACGTGGCGTTGTTCTGCGTGGTATCTGAGAAATCGATCAAATTTGCTTCGCGCACATTTCTACCAGCGTTGTTTGAGATAGTAGGCGCGGCAGCTGCAGGTGCAGGTGCAGGTGTAGTTTTAGGTTTCGACGGTGTGTTCCATACTGGTCCTGCATTGGCGATATTGTTGTTGGACGGTGAACGCGTTGGCCGGAGGCGAGGTGGGGCCGAGGGACCTCCCGAGGCTGGCCCAGCCGCGCCGCGAGGTAGAGGCGGAAGATCTCGTTCCTTCGTCCCGGCATCGCGGCGGGAGACAACATCGTTCAACTCCGGATTGCGCTGGTTCTCCCTTCCGACAGCAGCAGCAGCAGCGCCGCTCGTCGCGGAGCCAGCAGGCAGCCGGCCGTCCCTCTCTCTTGCGCGATTCAAGCTTGTTGGCTCGACGCTCCTGGCGCCAGCTTTACTCCCACTTCCAGCGCGGAAAGCGCCCAGCTCGTACTTCTTCCTGATATATCGCTCAATCTCGGAATCGCGCTCGTCGTGCACCGTCGATGTGGGCGGGGGGTGCAACGACTCGTTCGGGTTCCAGACTGCGTTGGCGGCGGTGTTGCCGATTGAGCGGATGTGGGTGACTTGCTCGCGTGACCAGGTGTCGAGGGTGACCGATTTGCTGCGAGTGGCAAAAGATGGAACGAGAGTGACACAGACAGATGGCGCAGAGCGATAATGTTGTGTCAGTCGCAACGAGTCAAAGGAGGATCAGGAAGATGCTCACACCCTACTCCGATGAGTGCCCAATTTGCGATGGATACTAGCGCAGCCTACGCAGAGGAAGATGCCGAGATTGACACTTGCCCATCTTGGTGCCGGCGCACGGCAATCTGCACATCTGCCTATACTCGACAAGATCAGAGGGAGGGACCATCAGCGTCCATCATCCATCGCTCAGCACCGTCGTGATGATCTCAGATGAGTTGCGCTACGCACCATTGCCGGGAAGCTTGAGCACTTCCTCCAACTGTCTCTCTAATCGTTTGTCCATCTCTTGCTATCTCTAACAGTCGTCACTGCTATCGTTGTTTGACCGGGTGACTGGGGATACCAAGGGAGATGAAGAGTGATGTCACCCAAGATGTAGGATACTCGAGTACTGAAACGCTTTGATCGGCTGGCGCGTGATGAGATTGAATTGATTGCGGATGTAGATATATCCTTTTTTGCTTTGGAGTGTAGCAGATCACTGATGTGTTCTATTTCAGCGCAGTCCGTTCGCACGTCAAAAGATCTGCGGTATAGTACGCGATGCAGTGTCAGTGTCGAGGTATGACTGCAGAAGTAGTGAATGACGGAGTCAAGGCGATGCGAGATGAACAATGAAATGAGCAAGCAGCGAGACGCGTCAACTTTTGATTTTTCAGGCTAGCTGCTAATTACATTAGTACATTACGATACGTTGAAAGCCTGGAACCGGGCCGCAGCTCTGCAGCTCTGCAGCTCTGCAGTGTGACGATCATGCATGCTCTTGACGTCTCACCGTCTACCACCGGCATCCTAACATCAGCTGCCATCGTCTGGCGAGCGTAGAGGGATGGCGCATGATCTATATTAGTGATAATGCTATCTGTCAAAGGGCGGTCATAATTAGTTATCTTGGTCTATACCTCCAGCCTCCATACGAAGATTCAGACGCAGCAGTATCAGTACCAGTGTCAGTATCAGACATCGCTCCACCAGATAGAACATGCAACGGCCATGTACAATCTTCCGGTCTCTTCCCATGTCTATCACTGTCTCATTGTGTCTTTATCATACAATGGCCTACTGGTGAAACAAGCTCAAGCTCAAGCGCAAGCCCAATGACAGAATACCAGATTTGACTTACTCTTACAGATTTAGAACCGCAGTTAATCTTTTGGACTGGTAGGTATTATTCCGCAGTCATCGCTTGGTGGTTGTCACCTTCTCACCTTCTTCACTGCTTGCCTGTAGAAAGTCAGTAGCATACATCACATCCCATCTTCATCCTCCAGCGCCGACGGCAGCAGCGGCGATAGCCAGTACCATCACAAAACCAAAATTGAAAGCATCGAAAGCCAGCTAGACGACTCGACAGAGATCCAGTGACGTATGAGTCACAACAAAACGTCAACATCAACATTATCCTCAGATCTTCGAATACACCGGTCTCCTTTAATCACACCTTCCCACATTCACACCCGCATACAGCTCACACAAGCTGCGACACCCTCAAATACCCGTTGACTGCATGCTCGACCTCCTACCATACAACGCACCTTGCGGCATCGCTGCATAGATACATCGCTGCATCGCTACTCCGCCACCCCCTTCAGCCTCGTAACAACTGCGAGCTGCGGGGTGCTGCGGGTCCCCTGTCGTTTGTCGCTTGTCGCTTGTCTCTTGACGTACACCAAATTAACAATCTTCAAGATTGGAATGGCCCCTCTTTCTCCTATGCCTCAACATAAGAACCCGCTTGATACCTTGCAGACGACCACACCTCCGTTTTCTCCTCCCAGTCGCTCGCAATCGCCTTCGAGTCACACCAACAATTTCAGCTCCAGACTTCTTTCTTGGCCAGCCCGCTTGTTCGCCTTGCCCAACATGGATTCAGGCGACTTAGAAAAAGCTGTCTTTCTCTCCAACCCTGCTTCGTCCTCCTCATCTTCCTCTACTTCTTCATCATCACCGTCACTTGTAAATGTACAAGGTTACAACTACCATCCCGGACCCCAGGCAAGTGGTAAATCCAGGACGGCGTTGCCTCATTTAGGCTTGAGAAGACGAAGATTGCTAGCTCAGGCGCTTGCCGTTCTGGGATTGTTGAGCTTAGGCGGGTGGATTGTCCTTGGCGAGCAGGATGTCAGTAGCTGGCTCAGTGGAACCGGTTGGAATACTTGTAAGTACTTCCCTTCGGTTGTAGTCATTCGAGGTGAGCATTGTACTGATTCTAGCAATCCTAGCTTCGATTCGGTATAGCAGCCACCAGTCATCTATAGTAGGGGAAGCGCCCATACCAGGTGTAATGATAGGGGTCAACGGCGCGGCAGTGACCTCCTCACCAAAAACACTCTCGCATGCCGAACACATGGCAGAACTAGCGCAGATCCAACCTCAAGAATGGGGGTTATCCATCTCAGCGTCGAGATTGCTCCAAGGTCTGCGCCTCTGGCCCCTTAAGGCCCCCACCGATCGAACGGTTGAGCCGTTATCGGTTCTAGGCTATTTTGCCGACGAGATCTACGAGTCTGGGCCTCTGGAAAAACCAGAGTATTCGGCTCAGCTATACGAGTTCGTCCGCCAGGCATTCCCGAAAAAGACCGCCGCGCAGATAACGGCCGGGCTGGTGAACTACGTCACGCCCCCTAAGACTGGTGTTGCCGCCAAACAGGAGGGATTGCCCAAAGAGACGGAGAACGCTGCACCGGAGTCGTGGGACGTGAACAAGTTCGTTTGGCAGACGGACAAGGACACCAAGTTGGAGACAGGCGCGGACGTCGGAACGTGGCGTAACGGACTAGCAAAGGATGAAGGATGGACTTGGGATTTGATGACGGATGAGTGAGCTGGCATCGAGTTTCCTGATATCGCAGGAGTATAGCTGAACTTCATGGGAATCTAGCGAAGCCGATAAATACGTCAAGAAGAAGCTGGGCGGCAGCAAGATGATGGAAGTCTGGGAGAACTTTCCCAGCGGTATCCTAGTGAGTCTCGCCTCTTCACTACATCATCCGTTCCGGAGCAATAGCGCTGACAACAGGAATGCACAGCGCTCCGATACCCTTCGTTATTTGATGCTGCTGCTCGAAGGCGGTATATACTCAGATACGGATACCGCATTACTGAAGGCGCCTTCCAAGTGGGGTAACGGCGCGAGAATATGGAAAGATGGCGAGGGGTGGATGAGCGAGGAGCACAAAGCTAGGATCGAGGCTGGGGAAGACATGGACGCCGTATTGGGCAGACCGAGCGTGGTCGTTGGGCTTGAAGCGGACGTGGGCGATCGCGAAGACTGGTTCGATTGGTGGCCCCGACCTGTGAGCACTCTCGTCTGTGCTTCCAGCATGGAATATACCGAGTCATCTGGTCAAAATGCTAATGAGTGGCGTCACTATCACAGATACAAATTGCGCAATGGACAATGGCCTCAACACCTTACCACCCCATAGCACTTCAGGCTCTCTTGAGGATTTTGCACTCCACGGTAGACGCTATAGATTGGGCACACGACAATGCGCGAGTGATCAAGATCCTGAAAGATCAAGGACGGTACGAAGACGCCAAGAAGCTTGCCAGTGTTCGCGTGCTTGATGGGCCAAAAGACGGAGGACCGATCGATGTCATGGCGTGGACGGGACCGGGTGTGTGGACCGATGCGGTATTAAGGTGAGTTCTGATTATACGATTGTAGAAAGAAAGTTTCGAGATCAAGTACCAACGAATTGCGCGACCACGCAGCTACCTCCGCGTCACCTACGGCCTCGTCTGGACTGACCTCAAAGGCATCCAAGAACCACTCCGAGTCGGCGATGTGGTCATTCTACCCGGTACGTCCGACCAGGCATCATGCATTGTCTTGAGCGAAGGAGGAAAGCACTTGCTGATTCTGTTTACTGGTAGTCACCGGATTCTCGCCCGGAGTGGGCAACTTTGGTTCTCAAGGCACATGGCGTGAGTCTGCTTCCTTCTCGTACAATAGCCATCGTCGTAGTGTGGCAGGGCATTCGCTGATTAGATGCATGATGGATGATACATCACACAGACCGGGAAGCTATGGTGCAACACAAGTTCCGGGGCAGCTGGAAACCGAACTAGGGGAAGCCGGGGCGACCATTTGTTTCTGATTTTGTAGCACACAACCATAGTCATCCCATCACACACCATTATACGGATATGTTGTACAGGTACCCAGTCATACATGCAACCACGGAACGGGCATATGCATACATCTACATGCTTTCATTTGATTGGCGATACAGGCATTGTTAAAGCTCGACTCGAACACTCAACACGACTCGACGATTGTCGGCATTGCCACTCATTGATCACTGATTTGCTGATTTGCTGGAATAAATTTGATCCCGTTGTTTCGAGTCAATGTTGTAACCAGCGGACCGTAGAAGCATAATGCAATTTGGACTTTTTCTGTACTCGAGTACGCTCACTACAACTCATCTCAAATACTCTTGACACCGTCAGTCAGTCTGCGAAACCTTGCAGTCAACCTTCATACATCGATACCGCCTCTGATAGCCCAAGGGAACGCCCACTGAAATGGCCGATACCGTCCTCCCCATTCCTCAAGTCGCTCAGCCTTCAGGACATGGAGATAGCAGTAGACCCAAGCTCTACTTGCTCGACTACGGAGCGGGCAATGTCCGGAGGTGCGTCTTCGTCTCCTACAAAGCTGATTCTCCAGCGCAGTGATTAATCAGCTGACCTTGACGCTTTGCGCAGCTTGGCCAACTCTATCAAGAAGCTTGGATACGAATTCGAGTGGATCAAGGATGATAGCGATTTCGACAAGGCCGAGGTGGGTACTGCGACTTGATACCCTCTACCTCACAAACACGCAACAATGCTACTGCTGCCCAACTATCATAGATGGCAATGCTGATGAAGATGAGGTGCGCTGCAGAAACTCATCTTCCCCGGCGTGGGCGCTTTCGCACAAGCGACCGAATCTCTGCGAACGTCAGGCTTGATCCACCCCTTACTGCGATACATCGCCTCTGGCAAGCCATACTTTGGTATCTGTATCGGTATGCAGGTGCTCTTTGAATCCTCGAGCGAGTCTCCGGGATCAAAGGGATTGGGTGTAGTGCCTTATCCTATCTCGCAGTTCTCCACCGACGACGTCGACGCCTCGGGCAAGAAGGGGAAGAAGAGCGTTCCGCACATGGGCTGGAACTCTGCCTGGCGCGCGTGGACGAACAACGACGAGTCAGCGCAAAAATCAGAACCAGGCCAAGGACCAGCCCAAGGCGAGACGTTGATGTTGGACGAAGACTACTATTTCGTCCACTCCTTCGCCGCCCTCTTACCCAAGCCCTCCGACCCGTCCTCCTCCTCTGCGCCCAAGTCGACTATCGGCCAATTCGCTTACACCTTATCGCGCTATGGTTCGGAGACCTTTGTTTCGAGTCTTAGAAAAGATAATATCTTTGCATGTCAATTCCACCCCGAGAAGTCCGGTCCAGCAGGGTTAGACCTTCTCCGCCGATGGCTCGAAGCGCCTGTCGCCCAACTCTCCTCATCCCCTGCATCCTCCAGCACCAACGCTCAGAGCGCATGGCAGTCCACCAACCCCTCAGCGTCCCGGAATCGCGGTAACGGTCTCACGAACCGTATTGTCGCTTGTCTCGATGTGCGCTCCAACGACGCCGGCGACCTGGTCGTCACTAAAGGAGATCAGTATGATGTGCGGGAGAAATCGGACGACAAGGAGGTCCGGAATCTCGGTAAACCCGTCGAGCTCGCGCGTCGATACTACCTCAACGGAGCCGACGAGATTGCGTTCTTGAACATCACGTCCTTCCGTTCCTCGGCGCTACTCGACCAGCCTATGTTGGACGTTGTTCGCGCAGCGGCTGAAACGGTTTTCGTACCACTTACCATCGGTGGTGGAATCAGAGATACTGTTGACCCCGATGGAACCGCGCGGTCAGCCTTGGAAGTCGCCGGAGCGTACTTCCGATCTGGGGCAGACAAGGTGTCGATCGGCAGTGACGCAGTATTGGCTGTCGAGGAGATGTTGAAGCGTCAATCCGAAGGAGCGGAGCCTTTGACGGGGAAGACAGCCATCGAGACTATCTCAGCTGGATACGGTCGGCAGGCGGTGGTAGTCTCCATTGATCCCAAACGGGTCTACGTGGACACGTCTTCCGCCGACTGGCTGGACAAGTTCGATCCAGCTCACCGAGCCTGTCTGGTCATTGGCGACAAAGCCACGAGCCGGACTGCGCCGTCAGAGAAAGGCAAAGCGTGGTGGTACCAATGCACGATCTCCGGCGGACGGGCAGTGCGGGATATCGACGTGGTGCAGCTCGCGCAAGGCGTCGAGCGGCTGGGCGCGGGCGAAATCCTGCTGAATTCCGTGGACAGGGACGGCTCGGGACTGGGCTTCGATCTGGATCTGATCCAGCTCGTCAAGAACGCCGTCAGTATTCCGGTCGTCAGTTCGAGCGGGGCAGGCTCGGCGGCAGACTTCGTCGAAGTCTTCGACGCGACTGGGACCGAGGCCGCGCTGGCGGCTGGCATCTTCCACAGGCAGGAAGTGGGAATTGACGAGGTCAAGCAGACTTTGGAATCAAAGGATATGCCCGTCAGGAGGTGTCAGTTGCCCACGGTCTGAGCGAGTCACGGAATACGATCATAGAGCGAGTAGAGTAGACATGAGAATATGCATTACCATCACCGTGTAAACGGCTGTAGCTTCTTTTCAACCAAGTCGACGCTGGATGAGGAGTCTGACGTCGTCAAGCATCACTTGCATGGTGAGTCAACCGGTAGCTCGGTGCCTGGTGGACGAGACCAAGGCGAGCGTCTCTGCCGACTGGGTCCGACGATCACTTGCGCAAGTCTACGAGCTCAGCTACCGTAATGCTTCGTCTCGTTCTTCGTTACCAGAGTAGTCGAGTGGACAAAGTTCGACCCAGCCTCGCGCTACGTAAACACGTATAGCCGTGCCAACCATTAACCGGAACTCCGACCTTACGATAGACGCCTTGATCACCACGACGAAGCGCAGGATCGCTCGACCGGCCTTTCGGTCAGCGGTCTGGCCGGTCAGCCAGTAACAAGTATGTCAACGACCTCGACCCTCACCCAGCGCGTAAGTAAAATGGCGATCGTGCACATGCAGTGTATGTTTCGCTTTGCAGCACGACGACAGCGACGACGACGACGAATCCTTCATTTGATTTGGGCCGTGGCAGTGGCTTGCCCTTTGAGAAGCGATCGATTACGAGCGTCTGGCCGGATTTGGTAACTGTGCCAAGCGGTTATGACTAAAGCATGTGCTTGTTCGTCGTCTTTCCTGACTTCTGGATCGTCTCCTGAACGGTCTGGGCAACATGACTTCATAGCACATGAGCACGCGCGCACACGCGCATACGAACATACAAGCGCACGAGCGCATGCATGTGTGTTGTGTGTGTGAGTTGCTGATTTCGTCTTTTGTACCGGAGCCAGGGAGCCTGGTATCCCGGTGCGTCCGGGACATCCGGTGACTAACTGCTTACTACCCTATATGGTTATTCCCTTTACCCATCCAAGCCACCAACCCACTCAAGTGACAACGATCGATTCGTCACGAGGATTTATCATCTATCACACGCTCTCACGCACTCACGCACGCTCTCACTCACGCGCCCGGTCCTTCCTATTCTGTTTTCTGTTGACCGAGCCGCAGTCGCAGTCGTCAGGCTGTCTCAGTTTCACAGTTTCACTTGTTACGCAATGACAATGCCAATGCCAATGGCAATGGCAATGGCCCGCGACGCCGTACCGAGATTGACGTAGATGGCATTGTCGCTATACCCTTCACTCTTTCAGTGCTATTGCCTGCTACCAGTCACTGGTGTCAGCGCGCTGCGCGAGACAGTACCCAGTACAAAGCACAGAAGGCGGACGGGCGATCTCCGTGACTGCTCGAGTACAAGCCCTTTGCGCGAGTACGTGATACGTCTCATTAGCGCGCCGGTGATCGGCTCGTGGTTGTCGTACTACGGCTACTTGTACCTGTATGAGTATTGGTCTGTCAGATTATTAGCCTTAGTTATCCCTGAACTCGTTCTTGATATTCGTCAACGTCCACAACATCGTCCATAATTATACTTTCTGTTTCGTCTACTACTGTATCTATCGTTACCATTGCCTATCGCCATCATTGGCGACATATTACCGCTGGATAATTCTTGATCTCTCAGCTTGCCAGCGGACAATACCACGATGTCGATCGCAGACGGGACGAATAGCAAACCCGCATCAATGATCTCTGGGTCATCAGCACCGACGACAGAGCTTGAAGCGGAGGACGCAGTATGGGACTTGATGGACGCACTGTACTCGCACTCGCGATCGTCGGTGGGAGGAGACGAGATCGAGAGTGAGAGCGACGCCGACGGCCAGTCGATATCGCTTCGTTCGGCTCTTTCGGCAGATATGGACGCACTGTCCTTCGGCGCTGGGCCGCGGTCTTCCATAGAGTCTGAGCAGGAGGGTGGGGATGGCGAGATTGAGATCCCCCATTTCCCGCCTTTGTCAGAAGCGTTCCTGACCGACTCTCAGCCGCGGACGAGTGGTGAGCTCTCCTCACCTTTACCTGGTCTCTCGTCGTAGATGATATCAACGCTGAATCACTTGGTACAATGACAGAACCCATCCGCCCTCGTCCGTCAGCGACTGCCTCGGCAGACCAGCTGAAGACGCTCCTGGCGCCCATAACTCGGGAGAACTTCCAACAACTACTCGAATCGCCCGTGAGTCCAGCTTCACCACATCACCACATGACTGCGTCATAAGCTCACACCCCGCTCAGATGGGCCTGGTGCGATTCCGAGAGTGGATAGACGAGGAGGGATACGCTGGGTCCAAAGCTTGTTTGCAGTACTACGATGATGCGCGGGCCTACGCTTCGTTCATGAAGGAGATGACTGTGAGTGTCCTGAGCAGATCACAATCATACTCGTGCATAGCTTCGCACTCGCTGACGACCGAATTGTAGGCGGCCACAAACGCTCTGCAGAGAGTGTACTTTGAGCCTGGCTCAGCGCTATCTCGGACGTAAGTCACCTATCCCATTTCGTGTACCAAGCTGACCTATATTCCGATGATCTAGATTGACGACCCGCCCTTCCGACTGCCTTCCCGCTCTGAGCTCAGCAGCGCTAGGCATCACCTCCGCTCAGAACGAAGCGCTGGACAGACTGTACGCTGCCGAGTTCAAGCGCTTTATCGCCGGCAAGATCGTACGTGCCCCTCTCCGTGCTCCAGAACTACGTGCGATCCTGCGTTGGACTGACAGCAAATTGATTGTGTAGACTGAGCATGCCAGAGCGCGGTTGGGGCAGTTCGCAAAGCAGGCAGACAGGGGAGATCTGGGCGAGGTATTCTGTGCGGACCCTTCTTCGCCCTCCTTCTTATCGATGAGACAAGGCTGATAAGCTGGCCAAACAGGTATTGCAAACCCGAACCTGCCTGATCAACCTGTAAGTCCATCCCTTGATCCTTTCACCCAACAACACCGAAGCAAACGCTGACCACCACTGCGCAGCTGATCATGGTGTCAGATGGGTTCTGCAAGCTGTCCGAGTATCCCCGCGATAGGCTAGTAGGGAGGAACTGCCGATTCCTCCAAGGACCAGCAACGGATCCCGAGGCCGTACGACTACTGCGAGGTGAGCCGAGTCGTCGCTATCTCACTGGACTTCGTAGTACGTGAACACTAATCTTTGTTGACTCCGCAGAGGCAATCGCGGCTGGGAAGGAGCACTGCTCGTTATTGCTCAACTATACTCGCACGGGCAAACCTTTCTGGAACTGTGAGTGGTCTTCCAAATGCCAAACAAATACGACACAGCTAATCGCCGGTATTCTCTAGTGTTCAACTTGGTAAGTCAGACGCAGTGGATCGCTGCGTACCGCAGTCTCGTGCCGGAACAGAATAAGCAACTGACACGACTCGAACGCAGATCCCACTCCGAAACGCTAATGGCAAGATCGACCTCTTCCTCGGCGCCCAAGTCGATGTGAGCCAGCCATCGCTCCCATGTGACCGTGACGTGTAAGACGGGCTGACGAGATTGCGGTCACTTAGGTGTCAAAAGCCATGACGTCCCGCGAGACGTTTGAGGCGCTTACTGGACTAGCGCAGAATGGGGAGAAGCGCGCAGGGGCTGGAGGGGCCAGTCAGAGCTTTGCTTTCAGCAATGCTGTTCTGTCCAAGGTGTGTCCGAGCTCCGAGTTCTTGCATCTCTACAGCCCATCAGGATTTGATGTACATAATCAAGACGGCCATTGACAAAAGTACCATAATGTAGATCGACAACGAGCTCGACCGGTCGAGCGTACTTCGCCAAACGCCCACAGCACCCACCTCATCAACAATGCGATCTCCCGTACCCACGTTCAACCCCTCTTTCACCCCTCTTACCCCACCACAACCGGAGAGCCCGACCATGTCTCCCACGACGATGGCGAGCCTGAAGAACCGGCGGACGTCTCATGCGGGCAAGGTGCTGCGGTTCCTCTCCCGCTCCAACGCGCAGGAACAGCCTATCGCTATGCAATCGTATGTCCCGTCTTGCTCACTTTTGGTACTACGACTAGCAACTAAGCTGTTTGTTATAGGGTATCGACCAATGCGGATAAACCGATTTCGATCGTCCAGCAAGTACCTGATTCCGTCAGAGAACACATGGCGTCCTTCTCCTCGACATACTCGAAGTTGCTCGTTGTCGTGAGTGCTCTGCTCTGCTCCGCTTGCTGCGTGCCGCTCGATCACGCGCTGATCGCCCTTTGTTGGTGTCGCTACCAGAACGGCGCGGACAGACGCGTGAGCTACGTCACGCCCCCGCTCTTAGCCGAGCTAGGGTACTCTGTGCGCACCGCCAAAGACCGCCTGTCATCAAGCCTGATCAAGAAAGAGTGGGTTCTGGCCGCTCATCTACTAAGACTCGTAGATCCGGGCGCAATTCTGACTTGTGATTGTGTGGTTGTGTGATAGTCTGCTCGACCTGATTGTCGGGGAGAGCAGTACGGAGACGGACTCGATCAGAAATATCATCCGCGAGGTGATATCGAACCAAACGAGCCATTCGCTCTTCGCGGGCGTAGTCTCGGCCAGGGACGCACAGAGGGAACAGATCGCAGTGCTGGAAGAGACCTTTGGGCAGATTGACGGCAAGTCCGGTACTAGTAACAAGGCAAAATCGAAATCGAGATCGCAAACTTCGAGCTACGGGTCCGTGACCGGCTCTGGCTCTGGCTCTGCTGGAGATAGAAGTAAAGAGAGGAAGTTCGTCAGGAGTCTCCTGCATCTCACGCCTGTAAGAGGGGAAAAGGTACGTCGAGTCTCATTGCTCCTTAATCACGGTTTCGCTCTCAAGTGTCGTCGCTTACCTACTGCTTTAAAACCAGAACGCGCCGGTCTTGTACGTCGTCGTGGTCGGATAGCCTTCTTCTCAACAGACTAGAATAAGGAAGATCGTGCGCAGGTTCAGATCAAGTGCATAGTCAGGGACCGGGGCAGGAGCAGTAGAAGTCACAGTTCAGCGTTGTAGATTAGTTCATACATCTAATTCCTAGGATCTAGTATCTAGTTCGTGGTATCTAGTGCCCATTGGTGCTCGTAATATGCGATGTAGCAATTCATTCTGACTGGCTTGGTCCTACCAGCTGTCAAAAGCCATGATGCAATACGGCGCACCACGCGCAAGCAAGAAACTTCGAGCACTAATGACACCAGCTTAGATCACCAAAGATCGCCCTCGTCACCCTTCTCGGCAATGTATATAGTTTACAATCGGCCCCTACTCCCCCGCCATGGCCCGCTCATACTCGGCCGCAGTCATCTCGTACCCCCACTGCCAGAGACACTGCCTCAGTACCCTCCCCACGTCCTCGTCGGCAATAGCGCTGGCACCGCCTGCGCCATGGACCTTTTTCAGCAGGGCGCGCTTGAAGCGGCCTGTCGCTCCAGCGACTTTGAGCCCTGCGCGTACGAAAGTGTATCAGCATTAGCGACGTCTTCGTCGGGTGTACTTTCAGCGGGTCACCGTTGCACCGAGAATACGAGATGGAAGGGCTGACTGAAGGCGGGATCAGAAGAAGACACTCACATCGCCGCACTTGTCGATCATCATCATCGCACCGCCTCCCACTCCAGAACCGGGTATACCACTGCGCCCAACCCCGCGGATCGCCGACCCAGATCCAGCCTGCCTTCTCCCACTCTTGCAGACTCTGCCCAGCGCGGACTTTGAATCTGTTCACTTCTGCTTCGGGAACCGGATTCGAAAGTAATTGCGGGGAGAGGGTGAATGGGAGTGCGTCAATATCGTCGGAAGCGGAGAGTGGTTCGCGCAGGATACGCGAGTGTGTGTCGCTACGCAATGAACGAAGCGATGTCAGCTTAGCCAGATTCGTACACTTTCTCCAGGAGACTCGGTTCTGCAGGGCAGTAGAGACGTAAAGACGTATGGACTCACGCGAAGAACGCCCCTCCGAATGCACCGCCAGCAAACATCTCTTCCGGGGTGAGATTCGGCGTGAAAACATCTTTATACCTTCCCTCAAAGACGAGCCTCCCATCAGACCCCTTACTCGGGCGCGGGGCAGGGGACGATGGCGAAGCGGAGGAAGAAGGGGAGTATGACGGACCAGATGCCAGCGCGAGGACGGGCGCTGTCGCTCTCGGCAGCGGATCGCGTTTCGGTATCGTTGCGCTTGACATTCTCGTATTTGTAGTCAGAGACATCGAATCGGGCGAAGCACGCCCATCGTCATTTCCATCGTCGTCATACTTGACCTCTGAGCGCGCCGCGACCCGCCCGCTCCGCCGTACGGGCTCGACCACGCGCCGGAGAGCCGCTTCTTTCGCTTTGGACTCCCTCCGTCTGCGCGCTTCGTCGGACGACACAGCGAGCTTCTTGCTCGTGCTGCCGTGAGCATGACCGTGACCATTCAGTGAGGTGGTACTGGATTTAGGGAGGAGGGCGGTGCCTCTGGTGGAGTTGCTCGCGCCCAAGCCGAGGGATAGGAGGAGGGCGTCCCGTTGTCTAGTAGTAAACACAAAGTTAGCGCTGTCGCTGAAGGAGAAGAAGAAGAAGGGCGCAAGAGGAACACGCGCTCACCGGATATTCATCAGGCGTTCTTGCTCATACGTATCTATCTCCTCCACCTCCTCCGTGTCCATCTCCCTATCACTATCCCCATCCATATCCATCTCCCCCACGTCGCTGAGCGAGGACGAGGAGGCCCGTGAGGGAGTTGCGTGAGTCGCGCTCTCGTCAGCAACGACCATGTTGCTGTGTCGTAGCGCGTGTCTCGGCTCAAGAGAGTATCTTGCTGTTTTAAGCAAGCGGGCTATGAGTATGTATCGGGTGGCAGGAATGGTAAGATGGCAAGATGGCAAGATGGTTCGAGAGCAGCAATGGTAGTCAGCCAGGTATTGGTGTGTAGATTGTTATGCAGATAGACGAATATGACATGATATTAACTTTTACTTCTACCATAACGCGTCGATCTCGAGATGGATGATGTCATGGCGCTACTATCCGACGGAACAGATGGGTAGTCACCACTTGCACAACCACTATGCTCATGCAGCACAGCGCATGCTGCTGTAAGCTGGACGCACATACGAGACGTTGAAACAGTGACATCGATGATATGCAAGTAGTACAACATGAATCGCCAATCGTCCATCGTCCAGAAGCCCAGAAGCCAGCCTACTCCCGCACCCTCTCCATGCTCTCATCATAGACAAAGTCCATATCCCTCCTGCGCTCGGCGACCAACCGCGCCCACTCGAGATACAATCGAAACACATACGCCGTCATGTCCTCTTTACGCCAGTGCGTGGCGGACCAGTTCTTGCCCTCGTTGGCTATCTCTTTAGCCAAGTTCTGCTCTCCGGTATTGGGCGAGGTCAAGTCTCCTTGGAACTAGAGTTGATCCGTCAATACGAACTGACTGAAGCACGTTGACGAGGACCGAACTCACAAAGGCTAGTGCGTCGTACAGGTCCGAGTAGTCTAGCTGGATCGGGATGTAGTGCACCCATGGCTGGATCCGGTCCGTCCACCATTCCGCTGCGCGCATGGCATCGTCAGCGACAAGCATAACTAACAGTTTGCTAAGTGGCAACTACTCACGCATGACGGTAGACTTGAAGATGAGCGAGCCAGACGTTAATAGTCGCTTGAAGCGAGCTGACCAGGCATTGCCGTCTCTATACGTAGATGTGATGTCAGCTGCCATTCGCTGAGACTATCGGAATTGGATATCCGACTCACACATCAACAACATATCGGTAATTCAGCGCCGCGTCGTGGGACATAGGATCGGCCCAGTGGTACTCGTACGAGAGATCTTCGCACGATCCATCATCGATGTCGCATTCTGCATGGGTTCAGCTCATCAACTCGATGGAGGAATCGATTTCGATTTTTTACTCACGGATGGGACTGCCGGTGAATGCCAAATCGAGATAATGCTCATTGGCCTGTACGCGCTCGACGACTTTTGCCGTTTTTGCCAACGTATGTGACCGCATAGCTTTTGGCGCAGACAGCATGGTCATATTGACCATCCGTTCCACCTCTGGCTTTGCTTGTCGGACGTCCTCGTCGTCCTCTTCCTGCTCGTCTTCGTCCTCGTCAAACTCGCGAAGATGGGTAAGACCAATGAGTCTAGTCCTATGGCTTGTCCTCCAGGGGGTATTGACCGAATGGTATGTACCAGTATTCGAGCCGCGCCACAACAACTTATCCTCCATCTTGTCGTCCCAATCGACGTTAGGGAAAGTCTCCGAATCAACCCATTGTTCTGTCGGAACGCCCAACACGTCAGAATGGAGGTTGGTCTTGCTCAACGAGAATATCGGCGTGAGCGGCTGGACGTGCGGCGTCTTGCCGGCTAGTGCGCCGTGTAGCGCGACCAGCTCGGGGTGGTTGCACAGGTCCATCAGAGACGAGTGCGAGGAGATGAACGTCTTGTTTGACATCGACGTCGAAGGGAACGCGGGGATGCGGGGCGCGCGGTGCGAAGTGTGGCGGAGTGCCGAGGAGGGCGGACAAGCCGTTCCCCAGCCTTTCAACGTCAGGTCGATCTCGCCGTCCTCGTCGAACCCTAAACGCCGGTGACATCGTCAGCAAATCCAGCAAAAGCTTCATATGGCAATGAGTCCGCATCACTCACATTCGCCCTCCTCGACATGCTCTAGCAGTTCTCGCTTATGATCCCACCCGACCAGCGCAGTAGCTGTATCGTGCACAGAGTAGACGACCGTCATGTCGTCCAGCCACTTGGCGACGGGTTTCAGCAGTTCCGCTTGACCCTGCAATCGCTCGTCTGCGCCTTGGATCTCGGCGGAGTTGTATGTCGAGAACGTGCGGATGGAGCCGTGTCGGACTTTCAGGGTGTACGTGTCTTGCAAGTATGATGCGGCGTCAATCCGGGTGTTGAGGTCGCGAGGCGATAGAGCGCGGAACGGGAGGAGATCGCGGTCAATCTGGTCATATTCGTCTGGCAGCGGGACCTCGTTGTCACTACCGGCACCAGTTCAGCTCGGCGGCACACCGTACAAATTTGATCAACTTACCAGACGTATTCCCACCACTTATCGAAGCCTTTGGGCGGCTGCCGGCCGTATCTCCGCCTGTATTCCGCCACGGCTTGCTTGAGTGTCTTGCTCTGTCCGGCGACCTTTGAGTCCCACGAATCGCGCGCATCGCGTATGAGCTGGTAGATGGGGTGTATCCGGCTGTGGGGGTTGACCTTCAGCAGACCTTTTTCAATATGATGGTCGGGGACTTTCTTGGACATGAGACTCGGTGGTAATGGCGCTCGAGGGACATCGCTACCATCCTGCTTGACTCTGCGCATGCGGAATGGTTTCTGGTATGATTTGGACTTTGGGGTCGCTATGACATTGGATGCTTCGAGGCCTGAGGATGCGGTGCCCACTTGCTCTATGCTGGTGTGGGACGTGGCTGAGAAGATGGGTCGGACGAGGGTGAGGTAGACGAAGAAGAGGCCGAAGAGGTAGAGCACGTATCGCCTCGTCCTGCGATTGAAAGCGCGACCGTACAGCTTTACAATGCTGGCCAGAGGACGGCGTCTCCTCTCCTTCTTCTCGCCTCCTTCTTCAAATACATCGCTTAATCGCCGACTCGCATTGTTCCAGGACGAAGTGAGCGTCGCGAGTCGATTAGCAGCTGCGGCTCGAGCTGGATCGCGCTTGTACGTCGCCAGCTGAGCGTGGTGTTTTCGGTTGATGGAGTGCGAAGGCGAGTCGGGGGCCGGTGGGAGGAGGACCGGTGAGTAGGGCGGAGAGGGCGTCCGAGACCCGGACCCACTTGGGGCATAGGCGTAAGTCTGCGACCGCAAGGACATGGCGAGCTGTCGATACCTATCCTGGTCAATTCTTGCGAATGTTGGTTAACCAGACGAGGAGCGAGGCGAGTGTCGATCGCCTGAGGAAGTGCCAAGCTGCTTGAGTTCTACGATCGTTATGTCTGTACTGGCCGATGAAAAGCCGCGTGGTGGTAGTGGTGATAGTGAGGACTCTGTCTAGCTTTAGACGTGGCGCGACAGTGATTCACCACCGATTCAATTCGCGCTCAAAAGCAACGAACACTTTGGTGGGGGTGCAGCTAGCGCAGATCTTGTTGTTGAGATGGGCGATGAACTGTGTCAGTCACGTACGTCGAGCTGCTCAAGTACTTATACGGGCGAGCAATAGGTTAGGTTGGGCGGGTGGGCGGATGGACATTGCAAAAACAGCAGACCCGGACCAGCTGCATGATCGGCAGTGACTTCGTACTACATTCTTCAAACTTCGAACTCTTCGTATGCTTCCACAGACGCAATCTCGTAAAGGTCCAGGTAACATCTCCCGATGTCTTGGGTGAGCAGCAGGCCTAGTTCAGGTACGCAAGTGTATGCGTGATCTGTATATGTGAACCTTGTGCGACACCGAGGGACGGGGGCGGGGCAGAGCGGAGAGAGGGAGAGAGCGGCAAGTCGTGCAGCAGAGCAGTGAGGAGTGAGCAACGGTGCGACGGTGCATTGCAAGACACGGGAGGCGCTGCTTACCTGACGGTGAGGCCGGTCCAAGCAATTTAGGCTTTTGGTCTCACGGGACAGGCGGGAGGCTGTACTCAGAATTGACCACGTGACTGCGCCAAGGCTCGGTTTTGTACGGTGACGTGGATATATTGGGAATCGATGCAGCAGACAGCTTTGATAATCGCTCTATACCACGTGAGACTGCCGTCATCCCCTCATAGCTTAATCGAGGGAGGTCTGAGCGCGACTGAGAAAGTGAAAAGCGCGTTTGGTCAGTACCAGTTACATCACTTACACTCTTGGTACTCTGGCTCAGTCCTTTGATTACCTGGGCCACTTCATACCCTCTACACAGCATTTGTACCAACTCCGACACGACTCCGTCCAGGCTGAAGGCTTCGAAAACGTGTATACGACCCGAGCGACTGCTCGCGATCACACGCCGCCAAGCAAAACGTGCGTCACTGACGACAGGTACTCGAGTATCGGCGGATCTTGTCTCGCTCACCACCGCCTGATCTCGACAGTCAACCTCCTATTCCACACTCACCACTCATCAGGGCCGATATACCATTGGAGATATGCGATACGCGGCGATCCCCTTGTCGTTATAGCCTTGCAACAGGTCATCCATCATTAAGCAAGTCGGACGACTGTCCCCTAGGTGCGAGCGTCTTCAGGAACTCACCTCAAATCGATAGCTGTCTCACCCGACTGTCGACATCATCGAAGCTCACTCCTGTCGCTCCAGTCCCCAGAGTGACCTTCGGATTGCAATGCCCAATTCGATCCCTTCGCCAACATCGACCATATCCACAGCGGACACATCACTGCCCACTCCGGACCAACCTTCATCGCGCCGACTTTCGCTGATTCAGTCGCCGAGTCTGTACTACACCAACGCCATGTCGAACAGCGGCAGACACATGGGAGAGGAAGAGGAAGAGGAGGAAGATCTGTTCTCGCCTTCCGGCTCGCGAATGTCGCCTACGTCAGGCGGTATTGGAGCGTTCCGCAGTCGGCTAGCCGAACCGTTCGAGACACCCGATAAGAAGGGCGCTCACCCTAGCATAAACGTCCAAAATGACTTTGACGTCCCATCCTCCTCACAAAGACCGCCTTCTCCCACGCCTTTCTCGCAAAGAAATGGCACCACGTCGCTCGGCCGCGCGAGGCCGCCACCGCCAATCTTCCTGCGTCGACCGACTGGGCTTGAGAACGAGAACGAAGATGAATATATACCTGTACCGGGATCGGCCTCGTCAAGTAGTCATCCATCCTCGGCGAAGGGCCTGAATATCACCGGTATGACAATGCCAGATGTGGCTTCAGCTGGTTTGATCGAGGAGGAAGAGGAGGACTCTCTGGCGGATCTCGCGGCATCGCCTCGGCGGCTGGTATTCAACAGTCCTGATGCGGCGCCGTCCAGTCCCGCATGGCAGAGCTTCGATGCTCCGCCATCTGCTGGGCTGGGAGGATCATGGGGTCGGAAACAATCGCTTGACGTACCCTCGCCTCTTGGACCGCGGAATAACGAACGGCGTTTCGAGCCTACACCGCAACACGGGCTGCACGCTCGTAATCTGTCCCTCTTCTTCCCTCAACCTGGCGCACCTCAGCCCATCAGACCAGGCGGGAGTACTCCAGGCAGTCCGATGGCTTTCGACAGTCCACGGCAAGGACAGGAAACGCTTATCAGCGATATCGGAGGGCAGAGAAAGGTCTTTGGAGGATCGGGCAGTTGGAGTTTCGGGCAAGCACACGCATCGGGATTGGATGAGTCAGAACTGCAGACTCCCGAGGGCGTGAAGCGGAGCAAGCGCAGAGGGCATCATGTGAGCGGCTTAACTTGAGCTACTCAATGAATATGACTTCAGCTGACACGCATCATACGTGCAGCACAAACACTCCTTATCACACAACTTCTTCTCATTCCTGGATCCGACCCAGACCAACCCCGCTCTAGCCGCATCCCCGTCATCGCCTCTACCTCCACCCTCACCTCGGCCAGACGCTACGCCTGCGCCAGTCCCCATGCCTTCCTCGCTGAGCGCCTCCAATGCTGGTTCATCATCACAGACTTTATCGCCGTTACCGCCCTCGAAGATGGACCATAGAAGCCAGTTCTTGCTCTCTTTCTCGATACTAGAGTTCCTCATCGGAGCTGGCTTGTGGATAGAAGGGCAAATGAGTGGATGGCGATGTTTGGCCGGCGTAGGCTATCTCGTCGTCTTCGACGCTATCGGTGTCGGAGTGCATTTCATGGATGGCGGACTGACCGACGGATGGAGCAATCTTCGACGGCCGTATGGGTGAGCTTTCCGCACCTCTTTACCTTGTTGGATAAAAGTACACAAGCTGACATAGTTCGACGCCCTTGCAGATCATCTCGCTTCAGCTCATTGTTATACTTTGCCCAGTCCCTCTTCCTTGTCTTCGCCGCAGTATACATTGCCAAAGAGTCGATTGAGCAAGTGGTGCTGGGCTCAGGCGCACACGAGCATGCAGTGGGCGGACATGGACATGGGGAAGTTGTGCTTGAGGGCGACGAGAGGTCAGTCTTTCATACGCCGCTATTGGGAAATTCCAAGGATTGAGCTGATTCCAGATTCAGACCCTTTCCTCACTTCCTGTTGCTGTGCGCCACCGTCTCGAGCTTGTTCGCAGGAGGAGCGCTCCAGAACCACTCAAAATTAGTTGACGGTCAGTCGGTTATCCGCAAGAGTATTACATCGTAGCTGACATGATGATCGCAGCTGTCGGTCCGCTCTTCCTACCTTCGTCATACTTGTATCTTCCCTTTGCAACTCGATTCCCCAGCCTGTTCGCCAACCCATTCAGCATGACGGTAGCTGGTGCTGCCGCCGGAATTCTCGTCAGCACGCTTGTTGTACCACCGTAAGTTCTCTTTGCCACTTATGACCGGTCGATCCACTTTGCTCATCGCTATACTACTATTTTGCAGAACCGCATTGCATTCCCTTGATTCCCTCATTTCCCTCCTCCTCGCGATTCTCACCTGTGCTCTCTCTTACCCACCAACAGTGGCCTTCGGCCATGTGCTCCTGCAGACAGCTCCGCCGCAATCGCAAACGCAGAGTGTCGCCCTGCGTCGCGCTCTAGCAGACATCAAAGATGATCGACGAGTATTGGGCTTGGGGACAATGCGATGCTGGGCCATCAGTGCGGGGCAAGGCCACTATGAGCCTCCTGGTCCGCTGACACCGATGGGTAGTCGGGCAGGCAGTATTGCCGGTTCGCCTCGAAGTGAGCGATTCAGCTTCAGCCAAGGGCTCAGTCCCGCCGGCTCGCCCCGATCCTCCTTCTCCCGACGCGAGTCGTCCACCCTCCTACAACCAACTTCCTACTTCTCACCATCGGCATCGCAACCGAAAGAAGAACTTAACGGGCCAAGCTCGATGGCGATGGCAGAAAGCTCCATCCCGCTCGTCCTCACCCTAGTCGTTCACGTGCACCCAGACCTGGGCGATCGAGATCTACTCGAAGTCACCAAGATGGCGTGGGGGAAGCTCAACGTGGCTGTGGGTAGCGGTACTGCCGCGTCAGGAAGCAGCGGGCCAGGTGGAGGAGGTGGGAAACGGAATGAGAGCGAGGTCAGTGTACAGGTGAAACGGGGCTGGGAGGGTATGGAGGATAGCTGAGCGGCCTAGTAGCTGCATAGCATGGCAGAGTCTGCATAGCTGCATCGTTGGGCTAGACCATGGTGTATAGACTGTAGAGCCTAGATCGGGGAGATGTACATCATGTTGTTTCATTGTCGACCGCAGTATCTCTGGTTCATACTCTTGAATACAGTACACAACGCTCTCAGCCAACGTACTCGCCCCCCTGCACCACTCTCTCAGCCCATGTTTGAGTAAGAGTGTAATTCGCGATCAGTGATTCTCTATCTTTGGTGTTTTTGGTACCGTACTGCGCGTCGTGGCGCAATCGAAGGAGGTCTTGACGACTGAGCCGCTACATTGTCATCTTAGCGTTAGTATTGCCATAACGATCGCCTCAGAGAGGGTATGAGCACGTACTACGCGATCGCACAGTTGGCGAAAGATTGACTCTGGCTTATCGTAAAGCGCCAAGGGCGTGTCAAACTGGGTATCACCACACGACAATAAAACCTTGCGGTCAGTCTTCCTCTATACAGTGTTAAGATCGTAAACGAGCTCACCTCTGCCACTCGCCCAGAATCGAGCACGACGAGTTTATCGTAGTACGCCACGCTCTGGAGGCGGTGCGCTATACTGATCAACTGTGATGGCGCATCGACGAGTCAGGATCGTCAGCCTCAGCGAGCTCGTGCAATTATCACAAATGAACGATATTGGTCTGAACAGGCGACGACTCACGGTCACGCCGCCTAAGTGGTTCTGAATGATATGCTGGATCACCGCGTCAGTCTCGGGATCCACGGACGAGGTCGCTTCGTCCATGATCAATATTGCTATTTCTCTTGCCAATGCGCGAACGAGGGCGACTGCGATATATCGGATTGATGACCGTTGGTAACGGTATCGGTGTCAGACGGGAGTGACGAGACGAATGAGGAGCGCCGATTGGAATAAGCGATGAGGACGAAGCGTCAATATATCATCGAGCCTCTCTTGCCAACAGCGTGTGATTCGGACTGGACTCACGAAGCTGTTTCTCGCCCGCACTGTAGTTCCCGCCCTCATGTGCCACTTGCGCATCAAGAGCGAATTTGGTACTACCAGTACTGCCTTTATCGGTCGAAGCTGGGCGGATGAGATGCAGTAGTGCCTGCAGCTGAGCGTCGGAGCGGAGGCCGAGCGGATCTATGTTCGAGCTGCCACGCCGGATGACTGTGTCAGCTTGCACTCCACCTTCTTTACGAAGACTGGACATGGAGACCGACCGTACGGTCCCCTCGAACAAGAAGGGATCCTGCGGGACGATCCCGATCCTCGAGCGGACCTAAATGCTCAAAGAGACAGTAGATATCAGCTGAAAATCCCATTTTTGTGGAGTACCGAGTGGACTGACGGTATCGACATCTAGGCACTTCAAGTCGATCCCATCCACACTGATCGTCCCCGTATATCGCACCATGCCCAATATGGCAGCAACCAACGAACTCTTGCCTGCGCCCGTCCGACCGATGATCCCTATTTTCTCCCCAGGTCGGATATTGAGTGTTACGCCTCTCAATACAGGCGCAGAGGAAGGGGTGTACTGCACTTCGAGGTTCTGCAGTGATATCGCGCCGTTTGTTGGCCAGTTTGATGATGACGCCGATGATGGGTTGGACGGACAAGTAGCGGAGCCGCAGTTGTAGCCGTAACCGTCGGATTCGGACTCGGAGGGTAGTGTCGTGTAATGCATGATTCGCTCTGCGTTGTTCTGCCCCGTCATAACTGATCAGCCATAGCGCCATTCGAGATCGCAGTCTGCCTGTGGCACGAGGCATCAAGAAAATCAATGACAAGACGCACCATTTCAAGCTCTACTTGCGCAAAGAGCGAAACGAGGTTCGAGAACAAGGACGCAGCGGACAAAGCGTAGGAGAAGACCACCCCGAATCGCGACGGGTCGACGGACGAACGCAGCGCGATGCCCATCAAGGCGATCAGCTAATCGCGTATTGCCCATTAGCTCAGCCAATTGGCGATGAGAGCTTGCGGATCAATGGTGGGTGGAGTGGACGTACCAGGATGAGGAGGTTGGCAGCGAGGTCGAGGCGCGCGCCGAGCCATCTAGATGCGTGGCCAAGACAATGTTGACGTCAGTCACGAGACCACGATGTTTGCTCAGAATATCAAGATACGCCAGCTCGACTGACCGCTGTATGACAAGCTGTTCCGCAATGAGTCACTTCAGCGCTCCTATGCTGCGAGGTGCGACTTTATTGAGGCCTCTACAAAGGGAACTCACCGTGAGGATGTACGCCTGCTATATATTTCGAAGGTCATCAGTACAGTCCCTCTTACAGCCTGACGAGTGGTAGCAGAAGAGGAGAAGTAGGCGCTCACACCCTCGAGGTTGATTGCATCTTGCATACGCTTTGCAACAGCGGACTGCTTCCCAAAAGCGCGAATGACTGAAGAACCAGCCAGCTGACGCAGCATTCGCAATGAGCATGGCTCATTCAACTTTGTGCAAGAAGAGCCTCGCTGTTGTGCTGGTGCCGATGCTGATGCTGGAGAGTAGTACGTACCTGTTCGCTGAACGAGGTGTAGATCTGAGATCGGGAGATGGAATCGATCCGCTTGATCTCGCGCGAGGTTTGGCGATAGTAGTTTCCGCACAAGTACTACATCCGGCAGCCCCATCGCCTGCTTGTCAGTACAGCACAGCAGGCATATGACGCTGATGCATAAGAGCGGAGTACGGAGGAATGACCCACGAAGAAGATCGAGAGCGGGATGAAGGCTAGGCCCAGCCACGGGTAAATGTAGAGGACGAGGCCGAATGTCCCGACGACAGTGAGCGCGTTTCTGCGAGCACCAGTAATCAGTCAACGTGATCTCACTACGATAGACCATAGCTCACACCAGTAACGTCTCCCACGCGAAGGCCATTCGGTCATCGAGCATTTCGACGTCTATCCGAAGTGCGGAGCGCGAACCGCGATTCAGCTGTCAAATAGAATCGCCACATAGCCGCCTCTGCCTTGACTCACCTTTGGACAATCGACTAATGATCCGCCCGCTCTGCGACGAGCCTCACTAAGTCAGTTCTCCTATCGTCGATGACTTTTGTCAATCGTGCAGAAGGCACATGGAACGCACCGGTGTCTGATCATGCCAGCTGGTCGGAGAGCGGACGACCTTGATCCAAGCTTGTGCGAAAAGGGAATACGACGCTCTCAGCCCAGCCAGGAACATGGTATATGAAGCGGCCCACTGTGAGATGAACCACGGGCGTCAGTGCGCCTCTTGTGCCTGCTATGACAAATGAACAATCTCACTGTGGACAGACCGATCGCCACGCCCAAACCTGAAGGGCAAAGCATCAGCCTACGTACATGGAGCATGAAGGAGTAGAGAATACCGCGCTGCCAGAGAAACTCACTAGCGTAGATCACCATATAGACGCCTTGCGAAGAACCGAATGTGCCCGCAGACCACCATCCGAGGAATAGACTATTCGCCACATTCACCACCTGCGTGAGCAGTAATAGCACGACAATGACGAGTAGCCAGAGTACGGATCCTGTAGCCTGCAGATAGCGGGTGTAGACGGACCACGACACCGAGCCTGTTTCGCGTTCTTCGTCTATTGGTTGTGCACCCTCTGCATCTCTTGTCTTTGCTCTTAAATCTTCGAGGGGAACAAGGCCAAGGCCTTTGCTGTTTGGTCGGTCTGGATTGTCCAGTGGCGGAGAGCTGTCGGTGCCAAACTCTTGGATCATGGTACGAAACGCTCCTTCCTGCTTTCGAAGTGACTGAGAAGTGTGTCGTGAGTCTGATCCGCCACTTCCATCTAGCTGGAATTAGAGACTAGACTCACCTCATACGTGCCCTGTTGAACGATCCTTCCCTCCCTAGCCTCATCACGGTCCATCACAACGACCCAATCTGCTCTCTCCAATACGTCAAGCTGATGAGTGACCAGTACCCTCGTTCTGTCAGCCATCACACCAGAGAGGATACAATGGCGGAGGATATGTTGCGACACGTTTGGGTCGACGGCACTGAGCGGATCGTCCAGTAAAACGATTGGGGAGTTGGTATATGCTGCTCTGGCGAGGGATATGCGTTGGCGTTGTCCACCTGAAAGCAGCAGACCTTTCTCGCCTACGTCGGTGCTGATGACATACCCATCAGCGTCGCTACCAGTAAGGCGAAACTGCGCACGCGGTGATGGACACTCACAAATAACCCGCTGGCATACCGCAGAGATCGTCTCGCAATGCACAGGCATCAATGGCAGCGGTCAGGCGAGCGGGATTGATCTCGTTGGGCAGAGACGAAAAGGTGATATTGTCCCTGATGGTCCCAGAATGCATCCACGAGCGCTGTGGAACTGAATAGAGAACCACTCAGCTGGCACTGCCAGTGACCGTCTGAAAGACAAAGTAGCGCGCTTACCGTAACTGACCTCGCCCCCAAGCGTCGTATGACCGCGAAGCTGTCGCATCTCGTTCAACAGACCAGAGAGGAGCGCACTCTTGCCGCTTCCTACTCGGCCGACGATACACACCAGTGCGCCTGGAAGGCATTACAGTGCAACCGCATCCTGTCAGAGGACGCAGTCACATACGCTCGATCTTATACGAATGGTGCTTACCTCGGGGGATCTTTAGGTCGATATCGCGTAAGACGAATGGCTGCTGCTTCGTACTCGTAGCCATCTCAATATGTGTATCCCACTCAACTGGCATCATACTAGCGGCGGACTCGGGAAGAGACTCGTGTTGGAGATCGCCTTTGATATCAATAGCGTAGTTCACATTTGTATCGATATTCAACCGCTCGGAAACCTCTTCCGCTTGCAGAAGCTGACTGATTCGAGCTGCAGTCCAGTCAGTATCATAATCATCCCAAGTCCTTTCAATATGGGGCAAGCTAGATGGGAATCAAGGGCAGGGGGCGGTCACTCACCTATACCTACGAGCGCATCGCTGACTGCCGTGAAGCACATGGGCAAGAAGGAAATTGGCGTTTTGAGGACATTGAAGTACTGTAAGCCGGAGAAGATGGTGGCGGCGTTCAGTTCATGTCCGCTCAAGGCGTAAGTGACGAAAGTGACTAGTAGACCGGCGCAGCGGGCCCGTCAATGACTTGATGATATACGAACGACAGAGTAGGTCTAGAAGGCGGAGAACGGCCGACTCACGCACGGCGGCTAGGGTCGGTATGAAAGCCATCGTGGCGTTCATGCACGCGCGATTCAACCCGTTCCGCCTCAAGTATACCAGCTCTTTCTTCCGCATCTCAACTACCTTGTCAGTGAAGAACGACACGTACGCTAGGAGCTTGACCGCGCGGATGTTGGTCATCACTTCAGATAAGAGGCGGACTCTGGCGTCGACGTGGGTCAGTTGCGCGCGGCGGGTGCGGACCATTCGTGCGAACATGTATGCTGCTACGAGTGATCAGCTTTTCGGTTGATGACGAGAGATGGACACTCAGATAGGCATGACATGGCACGGACTGACCTTGAAGCGGCCCTGCGAGTGCCAATACCTGCGTACCCCGGTGTGAGCTACGCCAAACGCGGACAACGAGGGATATAGCTCACGGCAAGTCCCACCAAAGCTGAATAACCAAGTGTCCACACCAACAGCCCAAGCCCGACCAGAATTTGGACAGGCTGCACGACGAGGTCCAGAGTCATAGGCGCAGAGAAGTCCTGCGTGACGTATCATCATGTCAGTCGTCGTGGTTCGCAAGGCAGCTCATCACCCGACACGTTCTGATCAGCGACGAGTGGGCTTACGAGAAACGATGCGTCCGCTGAGACCATAGTGGTCAGCTTGCCATTGGTCAGTCCGACTTTGGCTCTACTTGACAGCTTCCTGAGATAGCGATCGCACGACGCAGATCAGTGAGAGATTATTCCGATGTTAGTGACAGAAAGTATACTGACATGGACTTGCGCGAGATGAGGTCGATGAGCTTCTCCGACAATCAGCACCACTACTTATTTTCACTACGTCACCAAGGAAGTGAACCCGCTCACCGCCGCGCGCATCATGAGACCAATGACTGAGCCCCGCTGCAGGGCTTGATACGAGCACAGACTCGCTACTTGCAGCATGAAGAAAAGTGCTAATGCCAGTGCGATGCTGTACCCTACCGATCTAGGCTTTTGTGAATCATCATCAGTGGAACTGGCGTTGTGCGATTGATGAGCGAGCGTGAGTTGAGTGATTAGCATTTTGGTCAGTAGAGGCGAAGTGATTTGCAGGCCAGCTTTGATCATAAAGTAGTCTTTCAGCTTTCGTAGTGATGCGGCGGACACGTATTGGGCAAAGCTCAGATGAGAGACGACTGACCCGCGCAGAATTTGAACATGATCGCTTTCCACCATCTCCACCGTACAGTGCGATAAATGGGCCAGATCAGTCTTCTGCCATTAGACCTCTCAATATCCCGACCGTGAGAGGCAGCTCGCACGTCGTTGCTTGCCTCATTATCGTCTCTAACGACAGACTTCCTATTTGACTCGAGGCTCACAGTCTGTCTGTCGAGCGAGACTTGGTCGTCGCGAGGCGGCGATGGTACTGCTGACGTCGCATCGTGTCTCTCTCTCGTCAGATGGCTCTGAAGCTGATCTGCAAGCTGCACTCGCACGAGGTCATGTCAGCATGAGATTGTATATGTACGACACTGCAGAGTGGATATCAGGGAGGAAACGTACAGTCCGACACTCCAATTCCGGCGGGAGACTCCACAGATCTACGTAACATCACCCGACAGATCAGCTCCGTAGCTCCGTAGCTCCGTAGCTCTGTGGCCGTTCGCAGGGTTGCACATGCACGCCATCCATCGGTCTCGATCGGTAGTGGACTCACCATCCGCTTGCAGAGGTCGTGAATAACCAACTTTGAGGATCGGCGTTACCCAATGGAAGGTGAGTCTCGAGATCAGGCCGGCTCGGGTTTCGGGGAGCGGTTCGTTATTGAATATAGCAGTTGGCGCTGGGGTGGGTCTGTAGAATGGGATCGTCGGCATGGTCCGTCTGTTGCGTTGTTGTGCTGTTGTGCTGTTGTGCTGTTGTGCTGTTGTGCTGTTGTGCTGTTGTGCTGTTGTGCTGTTGTGCTGTTGTGCTGTTGTGCTGTTGTGCTGTTGTGCTGTTGTGCTGTTGTGCTGTTGTGCTATTGAGCTGTTTCACAGTTGTTAGCGTTGGAGTGGTTGGAGCGGTCAGTGGTGAGTAAAGTCAGTGTGTTGCCCGCAGAGATCGAGGTTACTCTCGTGGTAGATGATGATGGGTCTAGGAGAGAAGCAAAGGTAAAATCGAGCAAAAGACCACCGCTCTTGCAAATTTCAGCGTATCGTCCTCAGTGGCTCAGATCGGAGACGCAAGAAACGTATCACCGTTTTCCAATTCAGTCTCAAAGGATCGCTTCAGAGATTCTGCTCTGACCGCCACTCGTCCTTCGCGTCATTGCAGTCCGACTGCATCGGCCGAAAACCACAGTAGGCTCCTTTATCGTATGATCGTCAGCCCGTCCTAAATTTGATTTAAGGATGAGCTCAAAATGGCCGTGTGCTGCTTGGTCAGTAACCGATAGCCAGCCATTCGGCCGTCTTAAGCGTCCGCATCCGTCAGAGAACCATTGTGCTCGCTAGGCGCATTCAGTTTGTTGCTCGATAGCAGTTGTGTCACGCTGAGATGATGGGATCAATGCGGCTTGTAGATATGCAATGCAATTTCGATGGTGGTACAACATGTAGATGGTTGACGGATTACAATGGTGGGAGACTCCGCTTGCACAAGGGACATATGGTCTATACGAGCAGTCACATCAGCATACGCGATACTTCAATGCGAGATTTACACATGAAGGTGTTTCGCGCAGAACTCACCTTGACAGCCATCCACTGCGCCAAGCACCGAGTGTGGAACACGTGCCCACACGGTGCGAGCGCATATGCACGTCTCTTGTCGCCTACTCCCAGACCGCCAAGACCACTTGTGGGTGCTGCCCCGCCCTGCGCGGATGAGCCAGGCGTCAGGTCGACCTCTTCCATACAGATCGAACAGGTCGTTTCTAGTCCACTGAGTGGCGTGGGGTTCTCGGGATCGGGCAGGGGAATGAGGGGATGATAGTTGTATGAATCGGGAGGTGCCAGCTGCAAAATGGTTGTAAGTAATCGTAACATTTCGTCGAATTGGCAGAGCGATCAGGAGACTTACGCTTTTTGGCAAGCTAGTACACAGAAAGATTCCTGTCAGCTCCTTGATGAAGCAAGAACGATGATCATACTCACAAGAACGCTGAACCAAATCGTTCTTGAGCGAAGAGTACAGCAATCTGGAAGATCTGCCAAGCGACTACAAGCCAGATCCATGATTTGGGCTGAACGAAGAAGACGTTGTCGGGGCATGCGAAGGCATCTGCGATTACCCACAAGTTCGATCAGGTCAGCACAGGCCAATGCACGACGAATCTTGACCTACAGAGAGGCAGAGCCATCCTTCCTACTGTGGTACCAATGACAACTCCTCTGCTCATAGCTCGGCTAGACCCTCGGCGAGCATTACGCCATATCTGCGGTACCCAGAACGAGTACATGCCGAACAGGAAGAATGGGAGGATGGATGGTAAGAAGGCGATCTGGAGGACCAGGAAGAGGACAGTCAATCCTGCGATCCCTGACAGGAAAGTCAGCTGGATCATCACGAGTAAAACTAAGATGCGTGGCGAAATCAGCTTACATCTTAGACCAGGACGGTTCAGAAGTGTTTCTTGTACGTTCGTCGACAAAGTATTTATACGGGCACCGAAACTTGGGGACGTAGCAGGCGCAGTGCCGTCTGCGCTCGTAGCTGGAGCACCAGCTTGGCCAATACGTGCTAGAGGTATTACCGGTGTGGCGGACGGCGTTCGCTCGGGCGCCTGTATACGATGGAGTAATACCGCATATCGCTGTGAATCATCTGATATCAGCACGGTTCTTCTCATCCTGACAGAATATCAGGACGACGTCTACTCACAGGACCAAACACGACAGCTGTGCAAAGACATAGGAAACCCGGGACAAGCATTGGCAGGCTAGCCCGGTTGTCTGACATGATTCCCACGACCACATGAGCGCTGAAAATCCAAGAATCGGATATGGACATGATGATGATTGTCCACAGTGAGACTTTGGACAATGTTGATGGTGTTCGGGTAGACTCCATCTGGTGGACAAGTAGCAATAGGACAAGCAGTTGTGATATGGTCGAGTAGGCAGCGTCTAAGGGCAAGATACATCAGCATGCGTCGAGCTGAGCCGCGCACTTGGCGGAATGGCTATACGGCCGAGGGCCGAACAGCCAAGTCGAAGAGGCACTTACAATTGACGCTCTTACGCCAGAAATCGTCAATACCAATCCCGCGTCCCCCCTCGATACCCAGAGCCCATCCACAGCCATCTGCAATGATCACACCTCCCAGACCATGTCCGACCTCCCAGTATTTTGGCTGGCGAGCCAAGCCTGTTCTGATCCCAGTCGGATTCCGCAGTTCCGCTTCGTACGCTTCGATATCGGCCTGAGTCGTTCCATGGGGCAGTGGAGGAAGAGAAAGATGGATGAGAAGTGGGCATGTCGTGGTCTCCGATACGTCTGTGGGAATATCATCAGTACCCGACGTACTTCGCGGCGGCACACTCAAGCAAGACGAAAGTCGGGCAGGACTTACCATCTTGACTAGCTTCCGAGAGGACTAGCAGCTTTTCTTGCGCCTCCAACTCCTTATCCAACTCTCGTAGGATGATACCCCTAGTCTCATTCCCGGCAACGCCGTGTCTAGTACCACTCCACAGTCCAGGCAGATGGCGAATGTCCACTCTCATCCCGTCAGGCAGGGCGTAGAGCTCATATGTACCATTCGGGCGATGATGTAAGCCGTAAAAGCTATAATCTATCGTCTGCTCCTCTGCAGAAGTGAGAGTCAAGGAGCCTTTGATCCACGTCCAGTCGGAATACGTGTCGTTTGTTGAAGATTGCCAATAGGACGATACGGGCAAGGAGACATTGCGCTCTTTGAGGTTCATGTCCCATCGCACGGTCGATGCCCAGTCCCACGAGCCTCTCATCTCTTCTGCGCGAGAGGCGTTCCATTGCGGCGTCGAAGCGAGGTCGGGAAGATGTACTGAGTACCAGAAGTCGCTCGAAGCTTGTTCTGGAACAGGATCAAGGACGTGCTCGCTGTCTTCTCGTCGGTCATGAGAGGAAGTCCGCTCAAGCGATATTGGATGTACGTTTGCGCCGCGATAGAAGCCCGTGATGTTGTTGAAGAAGTGTTGTGAATATGACAGAGCTTGTTGAGAGTGATCGTATTCTGGAGGTACGAGCGTCGATGCGAGAACAGGCGGTACGCGGGGCTACGCAACGTGCAACACGTCAGCATTTCCGCTTCATCTATCGGATCCTAGTAGTCTACCCTTCTAATCTGGTAGAGAGGCTGTACGCACCTCTGTGTAATTACCAGCAGTGCCATTGACGACGCCCTGCCACTCGTCCCTCCATATTCTAGACAAGTCCAGCTCGCTCATCCGCCGTCTGATCTCGCCATCAGGACCTAGCTCGACTCCTGGTCCAGTAGGCGGCGGGTTGTTTCCCGACATGAAGAAGAAGAACGCTGTGAGGAACAACATCGAGGTGACATTCGGTCTTGGCGGAGGAGGCGTGATAAACTGCGCTGGCATGGGAGCTAGGGTGGAACCTGCGCCGACGGTAGGAGCGGAGGGTCGAGGAGACCGAGGCGATGCTGGACGCGCCGGCACCGCGGGCGGAGTCGGTTCCGACATCTTGCGCAGGTGACGCTCCGCTGGTCGAGCTGATGACTGCCTTGCGCACAAGAATGGCGAATACAAGCGTGCAACTGAGCCGAGCGATTGATGACTATAGCTAGAGTAGAAAGGAGAATATCGAGATGAGGTGGGACTAATGGTCGATTTGTCAACACCGGCAAACACCCTTTCCCGAATCCAACTTTTTTGTTCAATATGATGGCGATGCCGACAATTCCTCTCAAGCAGATGCCATGGCAGTGTAGAACGGCACAACGACAACGGGATGCGACATGACCACGCCGGGCGTCTCTCTGGATACAGAATACATCGAACCAAGCCCGTCTACAACCTCACAAGACCTAGACTCTCTCTTTGTCTTTGCCTTTGCCTTTACCACTGCCACTACTCTTCTTCCCCTCGAACCCGGGTCGGCCGCCCTTCTTTGCCCCCTTTCCTCCCTTGGGACCTTTCGCGCCCTTGTCCTTGATACCGAGTCGCTTGTTTCTCCTGTCCTCGGCGCGTTTGGCGATGTTGTCATTACGCTTCTTGATTGCGATCTGGGATGTTTTCTCGATTTCGCGCTTGCGCTCAGCCCTAGACAGGTCACGATATCAGCTGAGTTTGTGATTGTGTGATAATGGCGATACTCACCATTGCGTCGAGCTCTTGGCTTTGGTCTTCTCAGCTCGCTTAACGGCCTTCTTGAGGACTTTCTCCTGATCAGCGACCTTTTCTCCCGCTGCACGCTGCTCAGCCTTGGCCCATCTTTCACTTTCTTCAATCTCTTTCCGCTTGTCTGCGGACAGGTTCGCAAGGTGCGCATTGTGCTTCTCGAGATGTGCAAGGGCGTGAGCAGGATTGGACAGGTGTTTGAGCGGTCCAGTAGGCTTGGACTTCGAGCCTGCTTTGTTGGGCAGGGAGACTGAGGGGTATGATATAGTGTCGGTCGGTTCGGAGGGGAGTTGGGGGACGATGAGTTGAGTCTAAGTGCAGAGTATCGTCAGCTGAGCACCGTATGTGCAAGCACGACTGCCTTGTATTGTGAGACGCATCGTCGATACCGACGCTTACCTTTGCGGGCTTCGCCGTGACATCCTGCATAGCTTTCTTCCTCTCCTCTTTCCTCTCGGTCCTCCTACGGTCTCGCATCTCCCCTCTCTTCTGTCTACGTGCAGCTTCGAGGGCGTCTCGGCTCGCTGGGTCAGTCTCGGCATCGTCGACTACTCCACGACCGCGACGGAAGTTGTCCAATCTCGATTGCAGCTTGGCGCGGAGTTCGGAGATTGACGCTTGAGGCGGGAGGGGCTGCATGGTTGACGGTCCAGCGAGGGGTTGTTGCTCAGTTTCACCATCCTCAGCGTTCGCCGTGGCTGATTTTGCGTTCGAGCCTGACTCGAGGAGATCTGCTGCGGTGAGGTTGTTCGATGGGTCGAGCTGGAACACAAGCCATGTCAGCGGATGTACTGCCGCTGAGATCGAGCAGGGAAAGAGCGCTGACCTTTTCATGCTTTGCTTTGCGTTTGTGCTCCCTGATCTCCTCGCCAGTCTTGCGCTTCTTGTTCTTCATCCATTTGTTGTCGGCCTAGCACCGGTGCACGTTAGTACTGCATCCATATATCCCAGACATCTAGCATGAAGCAATGCGAGATGGATAGGGAGACACGCTACTGACCTCTTCCGGTTCAAGGGCAATGTAATACTGCGAAGGGATCAAGCTGAGCAGGGTGGTGAACGTCGCATTATGCTTCTCGAGTGATCGGACCAGATCGTCCGGATAAGCCGACAAGGCCGAAGTTGGCGCTGCCGCTGAGGTCGTCGCTGCTGGCATCGTGTGTGACTTTAACAAGGTTGTGTTTGCGTACGATGCTCAAATTAATTGACAGATTGATGTCTGCCTGCATGCACGGTAAGAATGGAAATTCAACAGAAAAGTGAAACGGTCACGTGAGCCGGAACCAATGTGGCCATCAAGCTGTCTACGAGGAAATGTGGCATTTTAGCCAGACACCCAGGCAAGTTGGTTCTGTCTCCATGATACTTAGCTGCAACTCTCCGCAGCTTGTCTATGCTTGTAAAGGATGTGAAAGAGCACGCTGGCGAAGAAAAACCCCTTGTAGTACCGGAAGTGCTCAACAATCTTGCGCGGAGATGAGAAGGCAAGTGGTTCCGAGCCGAACTTTCATTCACAACTTGCACCCCACAAGCGTCGCTATATATACATTTGGTCTTACAGTTTAATATCAAACAAATCCGATATAGTATAACGGTTAGTATATCCGCTTCTCACGCGGGTGATCAGGGTTCGATTCCCTGTGTCGGAACATATACTTTTTTCGTTGGTTCGATCTCGGAATGCAGGGAGGTATCAGCTTTTTGGTCGGATTTCGCCGAGCCCGCCAATGTCAGAATACAGGCACGTTGTTTCGTCTCCTTCGAACGCGATTTCTTTTGTCGTCTGTCCGCTCACACCGCCACTGATGGGACATGGACGGTAATATAAGCCTTAAGCACTAATGCTTTAGCCCGACGAGAGCGTGATTGATGACATGCCGTCAAAGGACAATCACGCTCGGACACTTCATATGCGAGGGCGGCGAGTCTGCGCTTTGGTTCAAAGGCTCTGATCCAAAGATGACGAGGTGATTGACTGATGAGTGCTGAGTGTGATTGCCACCAGACAGTATCTGACGAGAGCAGCTTACATCATACGTCAGCATTCTAATGACCATTTCTTATTGAGCGTTGACAAGTCTGCCGAGCGGTATAGACGGTCGTAAAGGGGCTTGTCTTGCTTTGGTTCAGTCCAGTGAGACCTACTGAATACCTTTAGTAGCTATAGCAGCTTTGACACTCTGCACCCAGTCTCACCCTCGTTCGTCAGATAGCTCTCTCCCAGTCCCCTGGCAACTGTTGATCGTCTAGTTTAGGATCATTCGCACTAGATCAGTGTCCAGCTCAAGCAAGATGACAACGAAACGCACGCAACCCCACGTCGTTCATTCAGGATTCCGAGATCTGATCACTCTAGTGGCATCCACGCCTTCGCGGCTCGGCACAAACATTGCTTCCCAATCTCACCTATTCGTCGAGCCCCCAACAACAGCTACAACAAATGCGATGCGCGAACACGATGAGGAGCAAGGCAGGAGCACAGCTAGCGCAGTAAGACCACCCGCAGGCGTACGGGGTAAGGCGGCTGGAAGAGGTGGTCGAGCGCGGGGTCTGGGCCGCGGAGGGCGAATGGGTGGTGGTACAGGGAGGGAAGCCTGGATAGCGGGTGACTTGCGGAAACGCAAAGTAGACAAGAAGACCATCGGTCCTCCGAAAGACTTTCAGTGGGTCGCTTCTTCACCTCTTCACCTCCTTAATTGGTCTTTACAATATACAGTATATTGACGGAAGGCGACATCTTTTGGTACGCACAGGCACATATTCCACGCGTCGACATTCGAAGAAGCGACCGAGCTCTTACTCCGCTGGTCCATCGAGGGCGTAGGGGACAAACTTGGCGGTGCGTCTTGGGGTCTTCATTTCACCTCATCTCTTGCGCGACTAATTGGCTATTGCGACTGTTCGCGTGAGCTGATGATATATGGCAGACCCGGCGTGGGCGTATCCAATCAAGGAGCTGGTCAAAGCCCGTGCGCGAGGACAGCAGGCGCGCGCAGTGGCTGCCGTGGTCGAAGCTACGGCGCGGAGTCGGGTCTTGGGCGATGCCGCTATGAAGGAGCTGTGAGCGCTCTCCTCTCTGCTTTCTCCTTCCGCATTTCTCCATGAGCTTTGGCTGTGCTTTCTCCTTTTCTCCTCACCTCCTCTTCTCATTCTCATACTAGCTGCTGATTCATTTCATAGTCCTCCCCCAGGAACACTGCGAGTGATCAACGGACTCCCCTCATCCATCTACTCCAGCATAAACACCACTCCAGCTCATACGTCTACGAAAGGCATCAACGGTGTCCACGGTAATGCCCGAAGCACGACTACAACGACAATCTCGCCACTGATGTTCAATGGCTCCACACCGAATCTCATCGCCAATTTCCCCTCGGGCTGGGGGTACTTTGACGCTTCGTCCGATACCAACGGCACTGGCTCGAAAACGCCGATTAGCCCTCTGGCTAATCCGTTCGCTTCCCCGCCCGAGACCCCGCGTCCTGCGCCTCTATCCCCGTCTGACCCTGCTGCAAGTAACACCATAGGCTCGCCTGGGTCGGAAGTGGCCGTGGCGAAAGTTCGCCAGACGCAGCCTTTACAAATTCGGAAGAAGGGCAGTGCGCCACCTGTCCCTTCTACGCACCCTGTGTCTCCTCTGTCACCTGCGGCTCCTGGCATAGGCAGCAAAGAGGAGAAGAGGAGAGTCGTTACCCCAAAACCTAGATCGCCCGAAGCAGAGCAGCGACCGCCTCTCACGCCCAATACGCCTTCTCGGCGGGACGTCCGACCTGCCGCCCAAGACATATTCAACCCGCTCCCATTCAGGATCATCAAGCCTTCTCTGCCCACCCTCGAGAAGGCCATGTCGATAGCGCTGTTTTTCGAGCAGTACTATCATGCGCTGCTCAAGCACCCTCATCCTCCTCCTCAAGCGCAATCTTCTTCCGCCAACCCGGTTAAAACGAGTTTGACGAGCCCGAACCCCGTTCATCCGGGGAACTACGTGCTCAGTCGCGCGCGCAGACTCGCGCAGCTCGAAGCGACCTTCGCCTTACCCCAGAACCAGAACATGAGTGAGGCGGAGAAAGATGCCCAGCGCGACGAGTTGGGAAAAGAGGAGAATCGGATTCTACGCGAGAGGCGGAAGAGGGTCGATGTGAAGGGTTTCGAGCTGGGTAGGGTCATAGGCCATGGTGCATTTGGCGTTGTCAGGATTGCAAGGGAGAAAGAGTCTGGCAGACTGGTCGCTATGAAGCAGGTGCGCCTGGTCTTTGCTTGGTATTACCGAGGGCTGACAGCATTCTACAGCTACGCAAAGCAGAGTGAGCTCTACACAAGCGTCGATGAGAGAAGGCGATTGCAATCACTGAAGCTGTGTCGTCGTAGCATGCTACGAAAGTCGCAAGAGGGCCACGTCAAAGCTTAAAAGGACCTACTAGCAGCAGCAGCCTCGCAGTCGACCCATTCCTCAAACGGGGCCTCGCCGTCGTGGATAGTACAGCTCTTCTACGCATTCCAGGATACGGACAACCTCTACCTCGTGCTCGAGTATATGGGCGGGGGCGACCTACTGAACCTATTAGTGGAACGGGACACGTTCGACGAGCGCATGACGCAGTTCTACATCGCTGAAATGGTATTGGCGCTCGAGGAAACACATGCGCTGGGCTACGTGCATCGGGACATCAAACCTGACAATTTCCTCTTCACGCCTGATGGGCACATCCGCGTATCGGATTTCGGACTGGCGACGGACCTGCACTGGGCACACGATACGAGCTACTACGAGGCGCAGCGCCGCGCGATGCTCAAGAAGCACGGGCTGGACTTGGATGACGGCGCCACTACAAGTGCGGGTGCGAAGACGAGGACGAAGCGAATGCGCAAAGAGGACGTCGAGCGCATCATGGGCAAGGAATGGCTCGCAGAGGGCAAGGGCGTCCTGACTTGGCGGGACAAGAATAGGAAGCAGATGGCGTATTCCGTTTGCGGGTGAGTGCCAGCGTTGGCGAAACATTCGCCATATAGCGTATCAACACTGATGGCACTTTCGTGACCAGCACAAACTCGTATATGGGTAAGCCTCGTGTCAAGGCGAGAACAAACTCACCTACTGACTCCTCCGCCGCCAGCTCCAGAAGTCATCCGAGGTCAGGGCTATGGGTTCAGCTGCGATTGGTGGTCTCTGGGCGTGATCAGTATGTGGCGTTGCTTGCGGCACTCATCAATATGAAGTGATCTAATATCTCTTGCGCAGTGTACGAGAGCCTGTACGGCTATCCGCCATTTGTCAGCTCTTCGGTGAGTGCTCTCCCACCATCCCACTACTCTGGTACGTAGGATGAGATACTGGACGCTGACATTGACACGTCGCGTGCGTCACAGCGACACATCACGCGACAGAAGATCCTAAATTGGAAGACAACCCTAAAGTTCCCCCCGAAACCTCGCCTATCGAGCGAATGTACAGACCTAATGGTGAAATTACTCTGCGAGCCCGAAGATCGACTGGGCTGCACGCTCGCCAAGCGGGCCAGCGTGCTAGGTTCCAATGCTGGTGCTACCGACATGATGAGAGGCACGATAAGAGGATTAAGTGGGCTGGGTCAAGATGGCGCGGGGGAGATCAAGCGGCATTCGTGGTTTCGCGATATCGATTGGGATAGTGAGTTCTTCTTCATTAGTAATCAAGTTTCGCTATTGCGCCTCTCTCCTAAATATCAGACGTAAGGAGTGAGAGTGAAAAGGAGCATCAGGATGAGCAAGGCTGAAGAAACCATCGCGCAGACCTGCACAAGATGACGCCCCCGTACCACCCCGACCTGAGCGCAGAGGACGACACGCGGCACTTCGACGAGGACATCCCAGACGAGGTGAGCGAGAGCGAGAGCGCTTCACTCCCCAGTCTTGATCTTGAGTGGAAGAACAAAGAGGAGCGCAGCTGATAGCGATACTGTGTTAGCCTCTGGCTCCCGCCAACGGCGCCGGTGGGGACGCTACGAGAGATCCGTTATTGGGGCATAAGACGCATGGCGCGCATCTACTGGAGATCAGAAAGGAGTCAGTCTGTCCTTCCTCGCCTTCCTAGACTTGAATTGGCACTTGTACTTGTACTTGGACGGTACATGATCAGCTGACATATAGTATACCACGCTACACCAGTCTCGCGTTCAAAGGATGGACATTCAAGTCGCCGAATCTCGATACGAGATATGGTCGTATCGCGCATCTATCTTCGGATCGGGATGATCAGGATGAGACCGGTACTTCGATGTCGCACTTGCGTGATCTATCGGACAAGACGATCACGAATGACAATAACGACAATGATGGAGAAAGGTTCGGGATGGTGGTTGTAGATAGTGCTGGGTTGGGCACGGGTCGAAGTACGATCCGATCAAGAGCTTTGTCTCTGTAAGTTTGTATCTGGGGTGAGGAGATGGGCGTGTTTTGCTTGTTGTTAGTTTCGTGATACACGTCGATCGCGGTTGTAGCTTTGACGAATCAGTAATGCAACTTATGTCTTACGTGTCGCCTGTCATGCGCGATACACTGTCTCCGAACTCTGATCGTCGCAAAGCCATGCAGGAAGGGAAAAAATCTCCATCGAATAACAATACATCGTCGTATCGAAATCCAGATCCAGCTCCATCTCCAAACCACCAGCGCCAAGCACAAAGTCGTAGTCGGATTTCCAGCTTGTCGATCGAGTGTCGACGAACGAGCTGTTTATCCGGACTTTCCGGCGGGCTGCTGGTTCCTGTAAATCGCCAAAGCGGGTCAGCCATCACCCATGATTCCTTGATAGCTTGCACGAATGCAGTGATACACTGTAACACAGTCAAAGGGGATGGGTGGGAAAGGCTCAGATAGGAGCGAAAGACAATGCTATAATTTGTTTCGATCACGATTTGATCTGAGTGAACTATGCTTGATTTGATGATCATCCGAAGTTGGAAGGGGAGTAAAAAAGTCATAGCAGATAGGAGAACAATACTCACATCCTTCTCTTGCCACCGGGGGCGACAGTGACGTTGACGCTGAGAGAAAAAGTTGATGTTAGTGATTGGTGTGCTGAACGAGCAAAGTGATACTCACAATCTGTTGGTCGGAGAAGAGACGGGCGTAGATGATCAGTAACCAAGCACATAAAGGAGTCACCAGAACATACCGTCGAGTCTGTAAGGGCGATGTCAGTCACGATCTCGATCAACGGGAAAGCACAGTGACACTCACGTATTGCAGCCTCTTCTCTACAATGCGGAAGAAGGGAAGAGCGAGCTGTCAGCATCGTGTTCCGGGATTTCAACTCCTCCGCCCTATTCTGCTCGCGTGTGCTACCACCTCGCTCTACTTGAAAAGACGACGACACTCACTTGCGCGACCCTTGGGGGTCTTCTTCTTCTCCTGTTTCTCAACCTTGGGTGCCTGCGGGGTGATATATCAGTATTCGTCCACGATATAATTTCTCCTCCCATTCCCGATCTTCCTGCCATCGCATCCCTCTCCTCGACGTCGACGGTGAAATAGAACTGCGCTCACTTGAGACCTGACTTTACCCGCACGGGCGAGGGAACCGTGGACCTTACCCATATTGACTGTATGGGTGGGAGGTGTGGTGTGGTGTAGTGGCGAGACGTCGAGAAGAACCGAAGGACAAAGACAGGTGTGCGAGTCAAGCAATCAGCGTTCAATCCCACGTTCAAGTCCTGTTTCTCTCCGTCGGTGGACGATGGATGATAGCTCACCTAGTGTGTGTGGTGTAGTTGAAGGATAAAGAGAGTATGTACAAGATCAAACAGTCAATTTCGATATAAACGACCCAGCTAGCTGCAGCGTACCAACCAACCAGTCAGTGAACGAGTGAGTGAGTGAGTGAGTGCTGCTGGTACGGTGAGAGAGGGGAATAGGAAGAGGGATTTCTTCAATTTTGGCTTCGGCGTTATAATTTGTATATTACCGATTTGACATCTTGTGGCTCTAACTCTGCACTCAGGGCTATGGGACCCCGCATATCGAATGTCCATCCTCGAGCACGAGGCATATGTTGATGCTAGAGTACTAGGTGGTACTTGATGTATGAACAATAATGACCGACAACACGAGCAGGAGCACGATGAGCAAGCATGAGGACAGAGATGCAGCGGATAGTAATGGCAACGGTACTGTCGAAGAACCGATTGCGAAGAGAAGAAAGAGTATGAAAACACAAATGGCATACCTCGGTCCACCAGGGACGTACGGCGAGCTAGTGAGCTGAGCGACTTTCGATGCGGCTACTGGCTGGTAGGGCTGCTTGGCTAATGGGCAGTCAGGCAGCGCGGGCATTCGCAGCGCGTTATAGCGGTCCCCGGATTGACAGAGACGGAGACGGAGATGAGGAAGAGGTGGATATAGAGCTCGTACCCTGTCCGACCATTGCCGGTGAGCTACTCGTCACTCTTCACTCTTAGCTTCGTCCGAAAGTCATCACTAACTCGCGACTGTGCTGACTTTATCTGAATGTAGAGATACACAAGCACGATGCCGCACTGCACGTAATGCCACTGGAGAACAGTATACAGGGGGGAGTGATCGAGACGCTTGATTGTTTACTATCGGTATTCGACGAACCGACAAAGTCTCCAGCTTCCTCTTCGAGGTCTGGTCCGTCTTTGACTTCGTCCTCGACCACGACCACGACCACCACCCTGACTCCGACTGATGAGCGGGAGATCCTGATGGACTTGGCGCTGCCCATTAGGCATTGCCTGGTCGCGAAGAAGGGTACGCGGATCGAGGATGTGCGGTGGGTGCGATCGCATGAGCAAGTGAGTCGTGGCTTCTTTCCTTTCCATTCTATCTTCTGTTGTATATACTCTATATTGATCGAAGTAATATCGACGCTGATACCTCCATTAGGCATTGGGACAATCATCCCAGTTCATCTCCAAACACATGCCAAATGCCAAAGCGCAACCTTGGCCCTCAACAGCAGCAGCCGCCGTCTCCCTCCTTACTCCTCAATCCAGCACTTCTACAGCAACATCAGTATCATCATCATCATCGGCATCGGCATTACCTGCGTCCGAAGTAACGCCGAACGATCAAGACGCAGCTGCGGCTATATGCTCTAAGGGCGTTATAAGACTTTATCCCGAGTTGGAAGTCCTGTACGAGGGCACCCAAGCCATCGAGCGTGAGTCATGCTCACAACCCTACATGCTCGTCCTCGACCTCGATGTATACCCTGCGCTAACTTGATTGTCGCGATGGTAGACAACTACACCCGCTTCCTCCTCCTTGGCCCAAAACACCTCATGCCGCCAACCACAGCCTCGCCCGAAAACATACATCCCCAGCCTCAAACCACCTTCTTCGCCGTAAGAAACCCTCGCTCATTGGGCGCAACGGTCGTGGCCAACCCCGTCATATCGATGCATGTGCGACCTGCTTCTGCCGATGTGGACCAAGGAGGACGATTCCCCGCTAGATATCTAGTCGAAATGGCTCGGTACCCAGAGCTTCCGCATATGCTCGCAACATCAGGCAACGTCACGTACCTCGGCAGCGTACTGGATACCATCACAGACCAAGAGATAGCAGGCTTGTAGCACGACCCAACGGATCATCGCGGTTAGTATCTACTCTTGTATTTATAGTGTATCATACATGCATAGGGGCGATCCGGATACCCGCCGGATCGAAAATATCAAACTAGAATATATGGCGCCTTTCTATGGCAGCCCGTGAGAAACTCTTCTTCTTGTACTGTATACAACACCAATGGTTCGAAGAACCCCCCGAGTCCCCGAAAGCCGCGATCAAGCTAGATATACACTTTTTGTTGCTCCGCCCTAGTCCAAGCCGATGCCCATTAATCTCTCCCGGTTGCGGTCCCTTCCATTCGAGTCGATCTCACTTCCACTTACCTATTCACATTGCGGTGCGGAAGAGCCTGATTACATTCTTTGGGGGATGAATGGGTTGTATTTGATTGGCGATACTCGGGGTCGGGTTGACCTCGTATTATGAGCCGCCTGCGGGAAGTTGAACGTGGAGGGAGTGACTAGCACTTCCATCTGAGGTGAAGGGGCGAAGAGCTCTGAAGGTCCGACAAATTGATCTACCGGGAAGAGATACTACTATCAGCGCCCGCCAAATTACGAAGACACCGAAGTTCACGGAGCTCACCGTCATCGTCGTCGGGGATGCAGCTCGTCAACAATCGAAGACCAGTGTGACGGTCTGCTTTCACCTTCGCGAGCGGGATCTCTTCAGAAGTGCCGGACTGCTCATCAGCGCCGGTTTCGAGCTCCTCCACAACGTCGATCTCCAGCTGCTGTCCCTGCTTCGCGTCAGTTCGCTTGCAGCCGGAAGTGCCACAAGATTATGAAGGAGCTTACTATCTCTCCGTCCCAAGTCATTGGTCCGCTTGCAATCTCCCATGCAGCCGGTATGCCTGATAGCTTGACCAGCAGATCGCTGGATCCATGGATCGATGTCCATTGTTTGACGATATCGGTCCAGGGCGGAAGTCGAATGATGTGTGTGCTGGTATACATACAGAGGATTAGCAACGCTGTTGGGATTGCCTCTTTGAGATCTCAGAAAAGCTCACAGATTCGTCTTACTAGGGGTGTGCCAGCGCTGTATACCCCACGGCTTATAGCTGAGGGGTTGATGTTCCAGGTCAGCTCGGCAATGCGGCGGTCATGAAGGGCTTCGTAGCAGTGGGGACATTGTGGCAGGGATGGGGGCAAACTTACTTGGTGCATTGCCTCTTGAAACTGTCCCACTTGGTAGTAGACATGTGAAACCGATGACACACTTCAAGACGAGTCAGTGCGATCGCGATCTCCAGCGAGAAGCTGCTTACGGGCCGATGCGAACTAAGCAACGAAAGCGCCAGGCGTCAGGTTTGGGTTTGACGCGGCAGATAAGATATGGTGGCATCAAGACGGCTCTCACGCACCTTGTTTACATCTGGAATGACAGCTTCGCGCGTGTCGGGGTTCCACTTGATCCACTCGGCGTTCTGTGGGTCCGGAAGAGCTCTGAACAAGGACATGGTACTGTCAGCCTCGCAGGTGGTCAAGAGGAAGAAAGAGGAATACCGCACTTGTACAAGTTCCACAAGAAAGCACCGGTGGGGAGGGTCCTAAGCGGCTTTCGAGTTGGTTGCCATTTGGGTTTGAGATGATGTAGTCGACGACGCTTGCCGCGGCCAGGAGGCTTTTTGATGTTGGTGAAGTGCTCTTTATTCGTCTTCTTACCAGTGCGAGGGCTCTCGCAGCGGGAAACCGCCGCCGCTCCCATCTTACGACGACGGCCGACAGGAGGGAGGTAGAGATCGTCGTCTGAGTCCGACTGAATAGCAACGGTAGGAGAGGACTCCTGCACTGGGACACGGTGAGGCGAGGAGAGCACCGGAGTCGTAGGCGTAACAAGCCAAAGCTCTTCCTCGCCCTCTGCGTCCTCCTCGGAAGGGGATGGCGAGGATGGGGGTGTGGCACATGTGGGACAGGCGGGGATGGGACCTCGCAGAGGGGTGTCTTGCGCCGGCACGGGAGTGCTGAATGTGGCAATGAGAGACGGTGAGTCGAGGTTCGCGATCGTTGTCATCGGGAAAGCCGTTGGCTTGACGGGAGTCACCAGGGGCATGATGAAGGAGGGTGGCTGGCTGCTTTGTGAAGGGACAGTCGCAGTGTTGGCGTGAAGCGTGGGGGGAGAAGCCCGTGCCAGTTGGTCTGAATGGTTGTGTGGCGATTGGTCTACTATATGAAAGGGGACGAAGCGGTAGGGTGTGAGACCGAGGCAGGAGTGCGTAGGAGGGTGACTGATAGGTCGATGCAGTGTTGTCGTTAAGGGGCCGGTGTGGGCAAGAGGGAAGAAGGAAGGATCAAGAGGGGCGCAGCTGGCTTGATCCAAGTAGAAGTAGGAGGATGCAGTGTGCAAGGCAAGAGTGGAAGACCTTGGACACTGGAAGTCGTTGGGGGGTTTGAGAAGCCTTGGGTCGATAGTACATGCAGGCTCGATCAAAGGGAAAGAGTATTGAAAGTCCATGAGAGCGTGTGCTGGAGATACGAAAGGAGTGAAGATGGGCACTGGGCCTGAAGGGAGCGTTTGCGTACTGGTGTATTGGTGTGGAGTGGAAGACGGGACAAGGGAACGTGTGCTTGTGTGAGAGGGAAAGGTTGTTGGAGTGGATCTGACAAGGGAAGGGAAAGAGGTGTTTGAGTCTGTACGTAGGAGAAGGTTGAAGAGAGAGTAAGTTGGTCAGCGTTTGTGAGCGGGGACGAGGGAAGGAACGAAAGACAGTAGGAGATGAGAGGTAGACGAGAAGTTGTTAGAGTTGAAGAGGAAGAGGGGCAGCACACTCACGTATATATCGATTGCACCGCTTCTTCCCTCTTGTGCGCCGATAGATCTTGGAGCACATGCTTCTCTCGAACATTACCAATTAAGGCTTTCCTTCCCTCGGCAGCAGTACATCGGCTGACGTCGTGTACCTCGCCCGTGGTCCTGTGCGCAACGTATGATTCGGGCTTGTGGTAATCGCTTGCTTCTCGAGGGCGGCAGAGGAGAGGCAGCGGCAGCAGCGACGGTCGTACGAGTGCCCGAGGGAAGGGAGGAAGGCGGAGGGAAGAAGTGGACGGCGAGCATGGCGCGCTGTCCGACCGGCGTGGCCATCAGCTGCAGCAGCGGAGAGTACTGCAATGGGCTAGTCTACTCCCCGCCCCTCTCTGCGTGCCGCCCTGTTACAGATTGCTGTGATCTGGCATATTGGCATACCATCGGTGGGAAAGACTGAGTAACTCACCCACCACCACCAACCATCATCATCATCAATGATCACTTTGCCACTCTAATAGCAACTTGGACGTTGCAGGTGGAGGATGCGCGGTGCCTGGTGATGTCGTTTACCGGAAACAGTATATCGGTAGGATGATCCGGGGTTGCAGGCGTAATCTCCGTCGACGCACAGACCGTTTTTCAATGTTGGTAAGAGATAGAAAGGAGGTATGACGCGTGTGCGTGGGGCGCGAGTTGAGAGAGGAGTCTGGCCTGGCAGAGGGTGGCGAGTCATCTGGAGGTTGAGGAAGACGCTGCATGACGATCGACATAGGCAGTGAGTTGAGTAGGAGTGAGGAATTGCGATATACACGAACGGCATGCGCAAGGAAGGAAGGAAGAAAAGGCATTTGTCAGTTGACGTGGACATCAGTCAATTGCCACTTGACGCGCACTGACCGCTTACCGCCACGCCACATCACTGGCACCCTTGCGTTTCCTCCTTTCCTCCTATCCTCCGCCCTCTCGTCAGCCACTAGGGCTGTGCCACGTCTCATTCTGATCCGGCGCTGGCGAGCACCCCGGCATCACTGGCGATATCGGCTGGCTCGGTCGGGGGATTTCTTGGACGATTAGACGTAAGCTCGATTGGACGACTGATCGCCGAGTCGCGGATTGCGAGACAGGGGACGCGAATTGGGAGTGAATTGACATCTTGTCATGTTGATGTCAAGCTGTCCTCGTATGGGATAGAGTAGTAAAGTATGTACGACATGAAGAATGAACAGTTGAATAAGAGTGTGAGTGCAGAGAATGTAAGGGATTCATTTAGTGCAGAGATGAGTAGTACCACAAAAGAATCTCGGTATACTACGACAGAACAATTGTGATCGATGGTTGCTCAACAGTCACTGATCAACGGACAATCTCATTGTGTGTAGATCATCAGCTGGCACTCTCTCATTGTGCACATCAGTCTCGTCGCACGACCATCATCAGTAATCAGTAGTGAGAGCGTACGAGGATCCGGATATTTGATTGTTCTCGGTTCCCATTGGACCACGAGCGGTGATCGATCGGAGCGGTCGGCGCCATCGCTTGGACGATCAATAGTCCAATTCGTACGATACTGCAGAACATTAATGCTGTCGAAGCATGAACCACCGTCGAAAGCGAAGTCTATATCCTGGACAGACATTCCGCATTCACGATTATAGTCCGAGGCATAATAGACAACACTCGAGCACCGATGTCGAATTGCTTCCGCGTACTGAGTATTGACAAAATACTGAAGATGTGCTCTCATGCACAGCGCGCAAAACTGAATGCCGCTCACAAGCCAGTTCACAGATGCGATGTGCTCTCAGACTTGATTGATCTCCCGCTAAGATGTCGGGACCCACTTCGTATTCTGCTTCTTGCTCGGCAAGCTCAGAAGCAGAAGACCCATCACCAATTCAACAGCCCTCTCAGTCGTTGTTGTGCTCCCTCCCGCCCGGTCAATGGACGATGCGACGTCAGTGTAAACGTCCCCTGCCCGACATTGCGCTGAGACGCGACTCGGGCCCAACTGGGATTCACCTCAGGAGTGACACACATCCTCGCGCTTCGTCTCACGTCTCAGCTCCCGAACCCTCATTCACGACCGTGCCAAATGCTTGATGCCGAAATAATACATCTCATCTCGACCCCGATGCCCGTGCTCGTGCGCGCGCTACGGGGCTAGTCGCTAGTCGCTATGAGAACCCAAGTACCATCCCACCATCTACTTCTTGGAAGCGGCGGCCTTGGCCTTGAGGACGCGCTTGACAATGGTAGCCTCCTCGATCAGGAATGCGCGGGTGATACTGTTGCGATTGAAGGCGGGTGGTAGCGACAGGGATGAGAGAGGCGGATACGAGAGAGTGGTGATCAGAGCGAAATCGTATGAAGATAACAGGAAGACGGGAACATTGTTAGCTTGCTTCTTTCATGACGATACGCCTGAACCCACCGAGACTTGACGCAAGTAGCGCAGACCGAACCACCGTAAGCCCTGTTGACGGTCTTCTCACGCTTGGAGAGGGTAGCGTCTGCGAGTGTCACAATATATCAGCGATGTACTCTCGATAGTTCACTTTCAACTAGCCGCCTGCTTCAACCCATAACAAGCCGCCGCATATGTACGAGCGAGCTTCCGCTGCTGATCGGCAAAGATGTAGACGCAACACTCACATTGACGGGGTCGGAGAGCGGGGATACCGGCAAGAGCGTCGCCACAGTCACCGCACTTGGGAGAAGACTGCGATAAATGTTAATGTCAGCATGCAGTCCTATGTGATCGCTTCTGCAACATCTCCTTCGCGGCACAGCGTATTTCTCGACGTCCTCTCTTGCTTCTGCATCGCCACGGTGATATCCAGACGGCTTGGTCCAACATGACTCCTGTCCTATTTCATCCTCTCACTGTGTTCATCTCCACTCCGTAATCCATCCAACCAACTGCGCCTCTTTCCCCTACTCTCCTCGCTCGCTCAATCCTCTCCTCCCCATAAGACCTCCCTACAGTTGCACAACCCTACATCGGACCCAAGATCCAAAGATCCAAAGATCACTCGACTCACAGCAAGCTTCTTGAGGTGGTGAACGACGAGCTTTCCACCGGGGGTCTTGACGACTCTCCTCCTGTTGGAGGTGGTGTTGTATGGCTGACGCTTTCGGAGGGTGACACGCTGGGCCATTTTGTCGACTGTGTGGTGTGTTTTGATGGATGAGAGAGAGAGGTATGTAGGGTTGATTCAAGGTTTTTTGGAGAATGGACAGCAAAGCGAGCGACAGCAACAGTAACGGTGCAGCAAGCAGTGTGCAGCCTATGCACCAAGCACCAAGCCAAGCACTATGCACATGCAGTGACAGTACGCTGAGGAGTAAACTGACTGAGATTTTACGCTAATGCCGAAATCACCGACACGCGGGACCGAGCAAAACAGCTTGTGGCACCACCCTCTCAGCACCGGGTGCCGGGTAGTTTCGGTGTTAAGACAACGTTGGTTTGGCTATATCCGACTAAAGCGGTATGGGTGATCATGCTATTCAAGCACGTTTCGCGATGCATTTCAGCACTCATCCACGCACGCCGTCCACATCTATGCGTAGATGTAACCCTTCCTGGACAATACAAGCGATGCGACCTACGATCCGAACCAATACGAACGTCTGCCAAGCTCGCAGAACACCTCGACTCAATGTGTGCGCAACCGAGATAAAGCCGTGTTGATATCATTGCTTCGTCGACATGGCATTCCTCGTGCAAATCGGTCTAAACATACCTACGAAATGGGGCAGTACTCCAATACCTGGATGGGATTCACTATTGATCATGCGCAACCCTCTGGTGGTTTTGACTCTGCGGACAATGCGCGCAACTATCAGCCCGATACACGACTTGTACCGGTTATCGTTACATGCCTGATCATTGCTGATGAAAGTTTGCACGACGGCTTCTAACTCGACTGAGATTCTTTGCTGATTCTGCTATATGCACTAAGGACTTGATTCAGAGCTGAGACCCGTCGACATGTACTGCGCAGAAGCCGCCCACATCGCCCACATCCACTTCATCTACATCAATCCACTTCCTGTAGGATCCGCAACCCACATGCGCTATGGGTACTGCCACTCTGCCTTGCCCCTTATTCTTATCACTACGATACGCGAGACGGTAAGAGTATAGCAGCTCGTCAATCTCGCTCTCATAGGCTTCCACGAGAGACACTCGTTGTTGGGGCAAAGAGAGGCATACAGGCTGGGGATGGACCAATCAGCAAGGCAATATCTACAGAATGTATCTTTTTCAGTGTGGATATGTGTTGGGGCCATACGGCTTCGTCTACTTGTAGGGCAGCTTGACTGATCGCGGCAGGCACGGCTCAGTGAGGTATCCAGCGGTGGCAGGGATGAAAGTTCAGCTGTATCGGAGCTAATTTAGCAGTTTTACCACTATATGCAGTATTGTATAGGTCTCTCTTCTCTTTGCATGCGCTGCAATGGTGGGCCCATCTTGGGGGAAGCTCAATCGCCGCTGTCAACAGGAGTGGTATGACCTCTCTCAATGTGTAATCGGTGATAATTGTGAACAAGGTTGAAAGGTGCATGGCGCCACGAACGCGCTTGTTTTTGCCATCTGCGATAATCGGTACTCGGGCACTCGCAATCGTACGATGCCTGATTTTTCAATTAATAGTGTTATTATTGTAAACATTACTCTTAGCATTCGAGTACTTTCTCGCTCTCACAACACATACCCTCTCTTTGCTCGTTGCTCAAGCTACTCTCCATTGTCGCGCAGACCAGCACGGTATCATGACAGCGTCATACAAGCCTCGCGGGGCTGCCAAAGCCGACGTTACAGCTAAGAAGCAGAGCTCGGTACTTCGCACTTGGAGCATTAGAGGTTTTGTGCTTGCGCTCTTTGTTGGGTTCTGTGCTTGGGCAGATAAGCTCAATGTGAGTTCTGTGCTGCATACCATCAACTTCTCCATGCGGTATCTTCGGGACACGAGCTATGGGATGCTATTTCGTTGCTGACTCGTGTCTTAATCACGCAGGACGGCCGCTTCTACATCCTCGATCCCGCCTCTCTGCACGAAACAGTCAAGACCTCCCTTGCCCTCGCAGCTGCTTCCGACTCGTACGACGCTGGAAGCAATGCCACAGTCATTGTCTCAACGTTGATCCAGCAGCTGGTGGCACAGCATCCCGAAGCCAGTTTCTCGACTGATTTTGAGAACCCCCGTGAATGGGTGTTCAACAACGCTGGTGGCGCTATGGGCAGCATGTTCATCGTCCATGCGAGCATCACTGAGTGAGCTTGAGCTACATTATCCACCTCCGAAAAGGCGGTAGACCAGATACTGACGATAGTCCGCCAGGTACCTGATCATCTTCGGAAGCGCCGTCGGAACGGAAGGGCACACAGGGCGACACACAGCCGACGACTACTTCCACATACTCGCTGGCAGACAGACGGCCTACGAAGCCGGATCGCTCTCTCGGGAGATCTACGACGCGGGAGACGTACATCACTTGAAGCGAGGGACAGTCAAGCAGTACGCCATGGACCCCGAAAGCTGGGCACTGGAGTACGCTAGAGGTGAGTATCGATAGCGATAGGCTTGATGGGGCCGGGGACTGATTTTGTTTTGTGCGTCGGCAGGCTGGATCCCCCTCATGCTGCCTTTTGGTTTCGCCGACACGCTCTTCTCCACTCTCGATGTCCCCACGCTCTACCACACTGTCCGCATCACCGGTCGGGAAATGATCAAGAACTTGCTCAAGGGCAAGATATAGATCTGGCGATAGACGAGTAGAAGAGTAGAAGCATAATAGATGGTATGTCGGTAGGCATACTGTGCAGTAGAGACATTAGAACAGCTAGCACAGGACAGTGGGTTGACGCAGCAGATACATCTGCCACGAGAAGCGTTGTCCGTGTACTCGTATACTGAACCCACTAAAACGATACTGAGAAATGCTGACTGCACTATGGCTCGAGATAGCCAATATAACGAGACTGCTATCCTACACGATCACAAACAACGAACAAACAACAACGCAACAACGAAACAAAGAACAACAGCAATATGTTCCGGCTACACAAACCTACTCATACCGGTGTGACATGGGGATCGACATGCAACGATCTACGCCTGGCTATAACCGGTTCCAAGCCTGATGAAAGACGTCTGGCGCTCATGACCGACAAGTGTTTCTTCGTCCTTCTCGCAGTCAGTGGGCGAGGTGGTGATCCCGCTTTGAATGATCGGTTTCTGAGTCATCGCATGAGCTCAGCAACTTCATGATCCAGAACAAGAGAACGAGGTACGAGCCGTGCTCACTTCGTCGATAGCGGTCGAGTTGATCTGGAATGAACTGATTTGGTTTCGGAGCGAGTCGCGCGAATTGAGCAGTGCCTGTTGCGCGACAGTGGTTGCGTTAACAGACCTCGGATCACCTTTGAAATGGAAGCCTAAAAAGACTCACGAGTAGCCCGACGACGTGTACTTTTGGCTGAAGGAGTCTGCGACCACCACGCAAATCTGTGGGTCAGCGCTGAAAAGTGATATTGCTTGATCGGTACGTACTGCACGAGCACATCGATGGAGCAAATGGCCTTGAACGAGTAGATGACGAGGAATACCACTGATCTGTAAGAACGCTCATCAGACTGCTCCTTCCTCTGACGTCGCACGACAGGGAGAAGGACTGACACGATAGTAGCCGGGAGCTGCACTTCAGCTGACAATCTATCAAGCATCGCGCATCATCAGCACATGTACCAATTTACTGATTATGCTGATACTTATGCACGCACCGCATGAGCTTGACGATGACTCGGTCGGTCTCGTCCCATCCAGTCTTGGCTTTTGCTAGACCAACCATGATGGAGATAGTGATGACGAGATCGGTAGCCATGACCGCGGCCAACTATTGACACCGAGGTCAAGGCCAATGCCATTCGATTCATTAGCAATCTTGTTCCCTTCCTCTCCCTCTCTTTCTCTCTCGATCGATACCAATGAGGAAGCGCTGAGAAAGGAGATTTGGTTAGGACTTACCCAGACGTAGAAGGGAGCGGGGTATTTCTGTCTTACGGTATCAGCATATGTGTCCTTGTGCAGCGTGCAGCCTGTAGCGTGCAATATCTGGAGTGAGGGCACTCACGAATATCCCGCCTAGGTTGGCGTAGAGGGACGAGACTACCCTGACCGAGATTGCGGACCCGACGCACACGGCGCTGTAGTATGATACATGTTCGTCAGCGCACGAGGTCAGTATCGTTCTGCTTTCTGATGCAATGCGTCGTGAGGGTGCAAGGGGCATTGCCGGGGACTTACAGAAGGATGCCCAACGACACGAGAAGGACTGTGCTCCTGTTATTGATACGGTACGCCCTTTCAGCGTAGACGAGCTACAACGCACGAACCACTGTCAGCGATTGCCAGACTCGCGGGAGTCATCGATGTGGCCGAGTGATCGCTACGCACCTGTACGACTGTCGTGGTGAGCACGTCGAAGAGGATGAACCAGGCGTAGTCTGCGGTCGAAGTCAGGTATCAGGATTGAAAGAGGTGCGACAGTCCAGCAATACGCACCGTCCATGGTGAAGAACGTCGCGAATGTGCCGTAGTTGTGCACGAAGATCTTGAACATCCAGTATATCGCACTACGTGTGATGCACATCATTAGCACTCCCTTCGTCTGGAAAGGTTCACACCACATAGAATTCAGGTAGACTCACTACATGCTAGTGCCGAGAGCAAGCGCTGTGCACCAGCACTACGTTGCGTCACATCATCAACCGACCTGGTCAGTTGTGCCATACACGGCTATACGCCAAGTGAGGCGTGAAGGGAGTGATCGAACCCACCACTGCTCCCTGGAGCCAGAATTTGTCTGTCCTCATTCGTGGCAAGTAGGCAGCGAGCTGATACATCATGATACCAAGGAGGAACATGTCTGCGCCGTATCTGCGACGTCCCATGCATCATGCATAAGAGTCATCAGCGCTACTGTCTTCCCTACTATTGTATACACTGAGCACTGAGCCGTGGGGCAAGGACAGGGAGCGAAGAGCGACACACGTGAGGATGAAGAGTCCGAACGTGATTCCAAATCCTTCTTCCTCGTAGTGCGCTTTAGCGGCGAGCTCAAGCGTGTCGCCACTTGACGCCAGCTGTTCCTCGTCCGACATGATGCTGTGGGCTGACTGTGCTTCGTCGCTATACAACTGTACTACTACAGTATCTCCTTCTGCTTCTGTCACGGATACACTCAGGAACTCGGCAGAGTGGTAATGGTATTATAGCGGTGCTGTAGCAAGTGAAACGAGCGGCGAAGATGGTCGATGTACGGAATTTGTGTACAGTGAGGGACAGGCAGGACTACGAGAAGAAGGAAGTGGGCGAGGAAGAGATCAATCAATCAAATAAGAAAAGGATGCACTATCAGGTGTCGCAAGTAGTGCCAGGAGGAGCCGACGTCGAGGTGTGGAGCCAATCAATCGATCTTTGGCCAGAAGCGCAGCTCTTCCATCTTCCTCTCAAGTGGGAATAAGGATGGGAAAGCGAGGAGAAAGGGAGTTGAGAACGTGATCACTAAAGGCACCGACTCACAGTACATTGGCTCCAAAGGCCATACCACCTACACACGGAATGCCGAAAGCACAATACCGGAGCGCATCCTTCAAGGGCACTGCGGCTGCCCACACGTGTGAGAAGATCTGCGAACCCCATCAACCACTACAAGTTCAGATTGCTACACGGGCACACATTCCAGGACTTCAGTCTCCTTTGTCAATAGTCAAAACACACAAGATATGTATGCCACACACTTCCACGCATTGCCACACACACTCAGAGTTGAGGCAAACACTGCGAGCTCCAGTACGCGCGGCCCGGCGCACTGGATCGCATCATTTCACGTCATCACGCACGAACAGTAGAATCTTCCACGTACTGAATAGCTTTCTCATACTGTCATATCTAAGCATGTGCTCCGCTGATCGCCGAAACGGTACCAAACGTGATTCGCCTCCGAGCCGAATATGACAGCACTGGTACATGCACAATGGTATTCGCCACATTCATTCGCTACGCTAAATCTGTTTGCGACTGGACTACAGTATGTATACGATTGGTTTTGCTACGACCATGTAGGCGAGGTACACTTGTGATTCCCTAGGCTTGGCAAGCGATGGGAAGTCTTGGAACACAGTATAGAGTACAGTATAGCCAATAATTCTAGATCTGATCACAGTACGAGTATCGCAATATGCAGGATGCCGACCGCTCGCTATCCTCCATCTGTCCTTTCTTTCGAGCCGGGGCGGCGTTCTTCCGCACGACTCACCTTGCGGTCACGAAGTATGGAGTATGACCATAGCCATGAGAGCTTGACGATTATGCGCAAACTCAAGCTTCGGCGTACTTGGTCTCCAGCGCAAGCCTGGACGCTGGTTTCTCGTAATCCTTCAGCCTGCGAGGGAAACGTTGCTCCTGAGCGTCATCCTGTTCAGTCCTGCCGTTCTCTATACCCCCGGGTCTAGAGTAGGCCGATGTGGGAGTAGAAGGGGAAGCGGACGCGGATGGGAAAGGGGAAGTCGATACCGTCCTATCGGTATGAATCATAATTTTCTAATCAGATGCGGAACAAAATCGCCAACGGATCACATCAGCGACGCTCAACGCGGCGTACTCAAGCTCAGTAGCGGAGATCAAGCGAGGGGAGGATGAGAGAGCTTACCTGCGATGACGACGACGACGCCGAGCGCATTTGGATAGAACCCAATTGGCCCCGTAACGAATCTCGGCAATTCAGGAGTGCCTACAAAGCACACAGCAGTACTCCCATTAGCGATACTCTCGTCTGCACCAAGAGTCGGGAGATAGGAGACAGGCGATAGGGACTGACTAGTAATCCGACAACGTGCACTTTGGGCTGTAGGATTCTGTGCCAGAACCGACTATCAACATCCCCTAAAGTAGCAGGACCTGCAAACCGAGTACAGCATCGGTACTTACTGGCACAGTACGTCGATAGCGCACAGTTCTCGAACAGAGTAGGCGATGATGAATACGATCGAGCTGGATATCAACGCATCAGTCTCACTCATTCTCGGACTTAGCAGCGCAACGTCTAGTCTAGAAGAAGAGAAACTGATACAGATGGAGTAGCTCAACTCACACCAACGTGGCAGGCAACTGAACCTCGGCCGACATACTGAATCACACTCATACTGTATCAGCTTGTGTCGCTCCCTCTAGCCAACGCAAACTGGAAAGCGTGACGACAACGCAAGACGCAAAGCTCAACACGCACCGCATGAGCTTGACAATGACCCGGTCGGTATCTTCCCATCCGGACCTAGCGCACTTGAGCCCGTACAGTATCGACATCGTGATCAGGAGATCGGCGGCGAGGGAGGACGATAGCTGCCGTACGTGGAAAATCGGTACGTCTTATCAGTGTACTATACTAATGAGGAGGCTGACGGCTCACCCAGAGGTAAAAGGCGATTTTGAAGTGCTTCACCGACAAGCCGTCAGTCTCATGCATCCTCTTCTCTATCGAAGGTATGGACCTGATACTCACCATGGCCCCTTCGACGGTCGCGAGCCCGAACGAGGACGTCTTGATGAAGATGCCCGAGGCGAACGAGGTGAGTCTGTGATACGTCGCGTCATCGCGACTGATCAGCCGTGATGTGGCTTCAACATGATGGTAGCTGGTAGCTCACATGAACAAGGCGATTCCTCCTGCCAGTAACTTGGCGCGGCCATTGATCCTATAAGCTCGTTCGGCGTATACTGCCTAGTTTGTGGATCACGGGTTTGGATTGAGGTGTTGCAATATCAGTGACTGGTCCATCTTGAGTGGAGTGAAAAGGGACACAAGTGTATACGGGTGACAAAGTAGGGGACGAGGGCTTACGCACCTGTACGACGGTAGTGGTGAGGATGTCAAAGACGATGAACCAGGAGAGCTCTGCGTGTTCAACCGAACAAAAGCAGGAATTAGTCTGATAGTTCAAACTGATACACAGCAGGAAGTGGACATGGTGCAGTGGGGTCCAACCTGTGACAATGGAAAGACGAACGAGTGGCAGATCGTCCGGACGAGTCGGACGAGCCAGACGACTTCGAAACTCACGGTCAGTCAAGTAGAAATGCGTGAATGTGCCGTAGTTGTACACAAACAGCTGGAACATGTAGTATGTCACGCTGCGCCAAGTCAGTATTGCGCGGTGCCGCATGGTGCCGCACTGGAGAGAAGGACACCCACTATAGGCTAGTGGCGAGGGAAAGCGCCGCGCACCACCACTACGGCGTACGACAATCATCAGCGTCGTCCACAAGATCGAGCGACAGCGACCAGAGTGCAAGGAGTCACAAGTAAGTAGGATAAGTAGGGTAGAGGAAGATAAGTAGGCATAGGACGCGTACGCACTACAGCTCCTTGAAGCCATATTTTGTCCTTCTTCGCACTAGGCAGATACCTGAGCAGCTGGTGGAGGATCGTACTGAGGAGGAACATGTCCGCGGCGTATCTATTCCCGCGTCAGTACGAGTGACTTTATTTGCTGCGCGGTGAGATCGGTACCCACCCAAGAATGTAGGGCCCGAACGAGATCCCATACCCGTGCGCAAGATACCATTCGTGGGCGGCGGCTTCTAGCATCGCCCCAGCGGACTGGGCGGGGTCTTGTGTGGCGGACATGGTATACTGTAGAGGTACCTTCGGGGTTGCTGAGGTATTGAGAAAGCGTGAGTGACTCGGTGCTTGAATTATGGGTGAGATAGGAAAGCAAAGTTTGAGGCGAGATCGTACATCGCCAGTTAGCCCTTTATATCTCAGTATGAGCAGCTGCGAAGCTGGATACCGCCTTCCGGACTCGCTGCATCGCTCGACAAACGAGAGACATCCTTCGTACTCCGTATGCCATACTTCTCACGACAGCACGCTGGCCGTAGATGTCAAGCGAGCGTGCCGCATTCCACGCAGGCTGGATATACGTCTCACCCGTCAAAGGCCGCTTTGTTGAAGGACTTAGTGGTCGATAGCTGACTTCTCATGTAACTTAGCTTTACGCTTCGCGCCTTACCGCCCATGCGCCGTGCATTGGTGCGGACCTTGCAAGCGTGAGAAAGATCGTCCCGAGATCGTTATTGCTGACTACGTGTTCGGGTCCGTTGAGATCGGCTGCGATGTGCACCTTTAGTAGCGCACCGTATCTGTTGAACGACCTGATGTTTTAGATCGAAAGCGCTAGATGAGGGTGAAAGCGATCTCTCCATCAGCCGCATTAGTCTCGTCCACCTAAGCGAGGCTTCGACAGGGCAGTGTTATTGGTATCGGTGAGATCCAAAAGAAGTCAGGAGATGTTTGGAGAGCATCCATAACTACATCGCGAAGCGCGTTAGCTGACATTCCAGCGCTTCGACTTGGCTCACCGCCAGCGCCTTCAAAGTCGATCAGATGATCATGATCATGGGATACATGGTCATATGGCCTAGCCGTGAGATGTGGAGCAAAGGATTCCCGCAATATGCGTGAGAATAGTCAAGCCGAGACCCTTTCGACAATCAGTGCGATGCGGTTCAGTATATGATCGTCCATCAAAACGCGATCTGGCCCCAAAACGTGCATGCCGACTCCCAAGGCAGGTTGATACATTCCCTGCTACGTCCCTTCAAGCCTGCAAGTCGTCATTGCACGCTCTCGTCGAGGATCGCGCGCAGCTCCTTGACCCTACCCTCAGCTATTGTCCACGCTTCACCCAGGACCCGCTCTCCGCTCTTGCCCACGACTCCACCGAGCCCTTCTTGTCTGATCAGAGCGGCGTGCTCCTTCTCATCGAGGGCTATGGTCATTGTCGTGGGTAGGAGTGGCGATTCGAATGACGTCGGATCGGGCAACAGGTGTGTGCTGTTACACATCGTGTCAAGCGGTTAGTTCGAGCTTGGTAGCAGGTTATATGTGGGGGGAGGAAAGACTTGCCTCTCGAAGACGCCGAATGAGCATGCTAGTGGTATCCGTCCCAGTGTCAGGGGATACGTCTCTGTGTGCGAGCAAGTTGTTCTGCCCGTGTCATCGGAGTACGTGGCGCGGGGTAGGCGAGCTAAATCAGCAAGCGAAGATCAGCATCTCATGCTCGATATATGCTCATTCCATTGTTGGCGAGCAGATGCTTCACGATGACTTTGAGATGACTTTGAGGAAGTGACTGACTGTTCTTCAGAGCTGCCATGACGGCAAGGACGGCGGCGTCGAACGCGTTCCCATCGTAGTTTATGCACACGACGTCGATGTATATTGCCCAAACCGCTTTGCCGGGGGAAATGACCAGTGAAGATGGCGGGAGAGTACGTGATCTGCCAGTGCTGTTCGTCAGCACACGAGAACACTGTATAGGAAGAGTGAAGTTGTGATACATACGAGACAAGCAGATCGTTCAGCCAATTCGAGTATGTCTGCGCTTCATCTCCCGGTGGGCCAGGCTTGAACCTCGGCGAACATAATGCTGGTAAGTCGATATTGGGCACTATACCGCACTGCCTCAGCGCATGAAATGCAGAGTTGATAGCTGTGAATGAGCCTTACCTATGAAGCCGTCATTGGGCGTCGAGGGTGAAGGCTCCGCGATCTCCGCTTTGATCCCGCAGACCATCGTGGTGTCCCCCAATCTCACCAACGCCGAACCATGAGCCGTCGATATCGAGCCTGCGAAGCCGATGTCTCAGCATAAGCTCTGCATCATCATCGAGCGGAGGTAGAGAGGCAGACAGCTACTCACCGACATTAACGCTGACATCCCTGAACGCTCTGACTTTGCGTCCGTCCGGTCGATATCCGCGAGAGAGGAACCGAGACAAGTACTGACTCGGATGAAGGCGTTTGAATACCGCCGCGCTTGATGATGTGGGCACGGACGTGGAAGTCGAAGTCGACGCTTCGGGCTGAGAGTGTGAGGCTGTCGCTGCCATATTGATCTTTGTATTACTGGAGAAACAAGCTGGAGGACGAAGAGGGGAGATGATGAATTATCGTCTGAAATATTGTTGTACGATCTATAGAGCTGTGGGGCCCACACTGCAGGCGGGAAGCTGAATTTGTAACGCCATTAGAAAACCGGGTGATCAGGAGACAAATGGCATTGTAATCCCACTTGTAATCAGCGACGGGATCAAAGCGCGTGCAGGTGTGCATGTGCAGGCGGGAGGGAAAACGGAGAGAGAAGCACACGCTACTGACATTGATAGGACTTGTTACTCGCTGCTCACCGCAGTTCTTGCATACATCGGCCCTCGTCATCGTCACTATCACTATCATCGTCATCGTCATCCCACTCTTGTGTGATCACTGCCCACACCTGACAGCAAACTCCGGTGTCTGCCAAAGGAAGGATTCGACAGCTGAACCGACGACCTGCGACGTCATCAGTGATAGATAATCTACACCAACGCTTCATCTTTTACTCGCCAGTCATCCATGGCCCAGGCCATCTCCTGGTCGCCTTCAATTGCGCCGGCATCTCCCCGTCAACTGCGCGAGACCAGTGCTGGACCTCGACTAGGCTCCACGCGCGCGTCTCTCTCTGCTTCCGCCTCTCCGCCTCCGTTCGAGAACAGTATTCGCACTAGGTCGAAATCGCCTCGTGTGCCCGCTGCGACCACTCCTAAGAAACGGTCAGGGAGCGAAACGAAGGAGAACGAGCCGCCTGTATCTGCCTCGCATCGCCAAACAAGGATGGACGGGGACGCCGGCGTCCTTTCGCCTAGAAGTAGCAAGATGAACGGTATTTCAATAGACGCGCAGCAGACCGATAAGGGGAACGGAGGCGGTCGAGCATGGCGCGACGGCTCGCTCGAGCCCGACTCGGACGCTTTGTCAGGCAACGTCGTGCGGCAACGCAAGAACCCGCCGAGATCAGCTAGGCCCTCCGGCGCAAACGTCAATGGCTTGGCGACGCTGCCTACCATTCCAGACCCAGAGACCGAGGTCGACAATGGCGAGTCGGCTCTGAGCGAGAGATCCATGTCCCCTTCCAGCCCTAGCAAACCTCCTCCTCCAGCCCCATCTACCCAGACAGGAACCGGAGACAGACCCGTTATGACTAGGAAACGACGGTCGAGCTCCATCAAGAGAAAACTGAGTCCCGGTGTCACCCCTACCAAAGCTGTCGACTGGGAAATCCCGAGAAAGACGCTGCATTCATCTATAGGTGAGTCATCTCCGCTATCTTTCAATGACCATGTTCTACATCTGTCACCGCACTAATAACTTACCACATGCTGATACCGCTCCTTGTCAGGTGTTTTCACTTTGATCCTCAACCACCTCGATCCACCGACAGTCCGCCCACTCCTCGCACTCCTGATCACTATGTTTGTGGTTATCGCAACTGTCGACTTTTTCCGACTACGCGTTCCAGCTTTCGCAGAGATATGGGAGCAGTATCTGGGCTTCCTCATGCGCGAGAGCGAGAGACAGAAGATCAACGGCGTGATATGGTATCTCATCGGAGTGATATTCGTCCTCGGTCTCTACCCACGAGATGTAGCTGTGGTCGCCATCCTCACGTGAGTAGATGCTTGGTCTGGTCTCGACGTTTGATTGAGAGCAACAGCGAATATTGACGATGCCCACGGAACAGTCTCTCATGGTCCGACACTACAGCGTCTACCATCGGTCGACTGTGGGGCAAAAAGACCGCACCCCTGCCGTCACACGTACCAGGGATCAAGTTCTTACCCTTTGCGCCACGTAAATCACTCGCCGGGTTCCTCGCTGCGACAGTCACCGGGTTCATGATTTGCGTTGGCTTCTGGTGGAACGGAAGTCAAGGTCGCTGGACAGTCCTGGATGGCCAGGGTCACTGGGGTCTGTGGGGGACTGCCCTTGTCGTGGGCGTCGGAGGAGCCGTGGTCGAAGCGCTAGGTGAGTGCTGTTCGTCATTGTTCAAAAGGACTGGGTGTTGATTGTCTGTTCCTTGTAACCGAATACAGATCTCGGTCTGGACGACAATCTCACTCTGCCAATCCTCTCTGGAGCTCTCGTCTGGCTTTGGTTGAGCGTCACCAACCTCGTGCTATAAGCAGCGGATCCCTCCCGCCTTCCGACGAGAGCCGTACCCCTCCTTGGAAAAATCGATTCCAGTTTAATCAAAACGATGTTTGTGTCCGCGACCATCTCACTTATCCACTATATGCGCAGATAGACAGCTTCAACCTGTCTTTGCCTTGCCACTCCGTCCTCATCTTTCATCTCCTGCTATAGACTCTTTAACGACCTGTGACGAATATCTACAAGCCATAGACTTCTTGGTTCATCCCATCCTCCTTTCATACTCTCTGGTTAGATTGTCGTTTATTTTTCTGGTTGTCATTCATACTTATTATGCTTTACAACGATGATACCTATGGTCTATATTCCCTTCTTATGCGTTGTCGACTAGTTTAGTAAATTATGCATTCTACCACGTCCGCTCCTTCACCGTTGTAGGAATGCAGCTCATTATACGTACGTGGTCACATCTTGACCATGTTTCCTGCTACTCACGTGATGCAAGAGTCCGATGCTACGTACATGTATCGCAACGTGCCATTGACCACAAGGACCATCAGTACCCTACGCCATGACCATATGCCATACGCCATTTGCACCCGTGCTGATCTCGCCATCGAATGGTATGTCCTGGCTGTCCCATGGGTTGAGGTCCAGAAAGCAAGAGAGAATGAGATAGAGTGCATATATGAAACGTAATAGCCGGACCTAATAGTCAATTACTAATTAGGGTAATTATACCGCTATATGACCCATTCCAGAACATGAACATTAGGCACTGGAAAAAGTAAACATCCTTTGCACATCACTCACCCACTCAGCCATTCATCGTCATCTTCATCCGCATCCTCATCCTCAAGTCATCTCTCTATACGTATCCACCATCCTCCCCGTATATCTCGACTCCGTTGCACATACTCTCCCCGACTCCGACCCATCGCCGCACCACGAGAACGACCCTCCCTGGCGAAAAAGCTCAGCTCCAACTTACCTATAATCCCAGCTCGATTCATTTCATAGCCCTGCCTTGCCTTGCCCTGCTCACGCCGCCCATTCACTCTCACGTTTCTTGACGCCCCTACACGCCGCTACTCCTCTACGACCCTACACTGCAATGACAGGTCTCGTATAACCTCCAAGACACTATCGAGCCTAGCACCATGTTCATTCAGTATCGAGTCTCGACGTATCTATCCCCAACGACCATTCAGTAATATATAACCTGCTGCAGTAAGACATCCCTGCCTAATGTTAGTCGTATATGGTTTCCTGTCTTATTTCCATACTCTGGCTCTAGCTGACCTTGTCAATTGTCCCCTATGGTTACACTTTGCACTCTGGTAGTGATCTTCGGCCTGCACATATTGTATCCGGCAAAATGAACTTCACGATCCCTTTCGACACGGTCTCGCTGTCGCCTTCGACACCGAGACGATCATCTATCCACGATTTGCCCCAGGCTTCAAGTGTGCCATACTCGACTTCGACTCCGACGCATAAGCGCAGCATGACATCTTCCGTTCAGATGTTCCAGGATCGACACGCTCTGGACTTTGCGCATCTGCACGATCATCGGGATAGCTTGGAGAGGCAGAAAAGGTTGGAAGTCGAACAAGCCAGACTCGACGAAGCGCGGAGGATCGGCAGGGCCAAGAGGCAGACTATGGCACTTGCGTACGCCTCTTCCTCGAACGAAGATGGCGTGCAAGCGGGATGGAGGCCTCTCAGCTTACTCTCACGCCGCCACGAGGGGCCTCGCCCTGTACCTCTGGTCCGAACCGCACCTCACAGGCATTCGCAAATCACCGATGTCGTTACTCCCACCGACCTCACTACTCCAGACCTTCACTCGCCTCTCGTATCCGACACTCATTCCCCTGACCCTGATCAAGCGCTCGTAACCCCAAACCAACTTGGTCTCGCAATGGGATGCGCGTCCCTCCCTACTCGCGATTCCAAAACCAAACTCCCTCAACCTCCCAATTCGCCCGACCAATCGATGCAGTCGTCTACATACTCCTGGGCCAGCTCGTTCTCCGGAGAGACAGTCGACCTCCGCGTAGCTGCGCACTACATTCCCGAACAACCTACTGCAGACGAAGACGATGATAGTGAAGAAGTCCTCGATTCGCCGGAAAAGACCCAAAGGCGAAGAAAAAGGATCGTCGCTCTCGCTCATACGGTGCGCCAATTGGAAGGTGTAGGCTCAAGAGATGTGGAAGATCCTACTTTCTACCATACGCTGGTCAAGGCATGGAACGATCGACCAGGTCATCAACCTCAGGAAGCCGTCTGGGCGCCGGCTTATGACGCTCCACCTTCCATACTTCGCCGCGCGAGCGACCCAGTCACCGCCAACATCAATGTACAAGAACCAGCATTGTGGCTCGGTCCGCCACCACTCTCGACTCCTAATCTCGAGCTTACCGAAGGATCACCCGCACCATCTTCCAATCTTGAGCATGAGCCCTCACCTGCAAAAGGCTCAAGCGATGGTTATTCGCTCAGTAGCGGCAGCTCCAATCCGTTCCGCTACTCTTACGCCAGCACCATACACGATCTAGCGCTGGAAGGAGGATTGCAGCTTGGTTCAAAGCTTATGACCGAGAAGGCATGGCTTCGTTCTCCCCTTTTCGACCAAGGAACATATTTCGACGCGCATTCCCCATCAGCTCCTTTCCCCACTTCCACTTTCCAGCCGGCTCCAAGGCCCGTCTCCGCCGAGGAGGAGATACGTCCTGTCAGTTCTGCTTCCTCTGCTTCCCCTGAGCGTGCTGGACCGTCCGTCCCGCGACCACAGCAACAAAAAGTCATCAGACGGCAACGTACCGATATATCAACGCTCAAAGAGGGTACTGCACCCCAACCAGCGGTTGCACTTGGGACACCGATCCATCTCCCGGATGCGGGCTTACCACCGGTCAACGGCACGAATTGGGGTTTGGGGTTCATTGGGAATTGGCTTCAGAGCGAGCCCCCACAGGGTTTTCGGCAGGGGGAGGATGGGATGGCCCCATTGACAGCGGTGTTAGCAGACAATGCTTCAGTCGGAAGATCGGAGATCAAGGAGTCGAGCGCAAATACCGATCCAGGCTTGAGTCAAGGCAACAGTTCGATGGAATCCATCGAGGTGGTCTTGCCCAGTCCAGAAGTACAAGGAATCGCCCACCCAGCATGCGTCGAAGCTACAGAATATCAGTACTCGACCCCTTGCCGACGGCAGAGCTACTCGACCCCCTCGATCACCTCGTTCCCTCACCCACGCGAGCCAAGCGAGTCGAACGTTCTGGCAGAGACAGCTGTACAGCTACTCCCCGGGCAAGCGTCTCCAGCGGCCGCGGCAGTGGGCAAAGCTCCGGGTGGGGACATGGTTGGGGTCAACAGGGAATCCTGTCGTTCCTTGGAGAGCTCCTCGTACCCATCGACGTCGACGTCGGTGCCGCGTCCGCTCACTCTTTCTCCCCGCCACGCTCCGTCTCAACCGCAAACACCGCATCAGCCCATTCTCCCCCACATGCCCAGTACGCCGAAACAGCCTCACCGCAAACAACTCCTCGATCGCAAACTGTCCCTCTCGTTGCCACCACGCCAAAAGCCGGCGCAGGAGCGCGAGCGCGAGCGCGACCCGAGTCATACCTCTCTGACGAATCCACACCGAAATTACGACCCCTCTTCCTACCCCGACGAGTTCTCCAGAACGCCGAGATCCACCTTGGCTCAAATCCAAATCCAAAATCAAATTGGAAATAACGATCAGCGCAGCCTCAGCCTGACTCCGTCCGAGATCGCATTGCCTCCCACACCGACATCGCCTGTTCCCTCAGCCATACTCCGCTTGCACGACGCGGACGTCGAGAAAGCCCTTCCGAAGAATCAAGCGCTAGCGCCAGGAAGGAGTCTGTGGTTGTTCATCTTAGGTTTCGTCGTTCCTGGTCTGTGGTTATTGGCAGGATGGCCTCTTGCCCAGTCCCCAGACTCGGTGACGGGCGAAGCAAGTCCAGCGCCTGGTAACAATGCAAGAAGCGGAGTCAGAAAGTGGATTGCGCACGAGGACCGATATGTCCGCGCATCTCGGATCGCAGCGATAGTGTCCACGCCCCTCGTGGCGGTCATCGCCATCACGCTGATCATCGTCTTTGCGATCGTGCGATAACGCGTCGCGCGCTCGCTTGCTCTCGCCTTCGAATCTGATACATTGTATCTTTGCTCAAGTGCTCGTGCACTCGTGCGACTAGAAGAATGTACAGGAGGATTCACGGAATGAAGGGATCACGGACAATTTTCTGCATCGCAACGCAATGCAATCTGTCATAGTATAATCAGCAATATCCCAGCATAGTATCAGTCATAGTATACCATTGTAGCTCTATATCTCCTTAATGAAAGTTAATGATGCCCATTGCTGTTGCATTGCCATCGCTGACTCAGTCGTGGACATTGTCAAAGTCGCTGTTTGGCTGTCCTCTCGCTGCAATGACGTATTGCTAATTCAAGTCATATTCGGTATACATATGCACTGTCCTTCGTCTTCTTTCATCTTCCAACTTACATCCCCCATGCTCCTAACTATTGTCCATGACTATCGTCACGTTCCCACTGCCCAAGCACTTCTAGAGCTGCTGCGCACCAGTATACCAATACACTAGAACACTTGAACTCTAGAAGACGGGCGCCTTGAAGCCGAGATACGAATACGTCCCGTCGTTGCCGTCGTACAGCGTGAGGCTGGATCCGTTGTTCAGATCCGAGTTTGGCCCGTAGACGCTGAAAGGGAAACGGGAGATGGGTTTAGCCATCGTCGGCTTCTTCCCTTTCGGTCGAATGGTCGAATGGTATATGGCGTATGGTGAGGCGGAGGGAGCGTGAAGCAGAGCAGAGATTAGATATGGACTAGGACTCACTTCTTCCCATCAACTAATTTGGCCATGTACGTCCCCTCCGAATCCGAGACTGACATGCTGTTGATCAAAAAGCATAAAACAATATCAGCGATGGTAATCAACGATACAGCATATGAACTAGGTACAAGGCCCCAGGAAATCGTGACGGGACCCACCTGAAATACTGTCCCGAGCTCGCCACGTCGTCGAAATCATATTGACACGGCTGTAGGACTAGTGCCGAACCGTTGTACGGTGTCGATTGGGCGCCGACACACTGGATGTCGTTGGTGACGTCGCGGTATGTGACGTGGCCGTAGAATTCCGAGGGGCTGTTGACGCTGTGACGCGGAAGACGAAGGCGAAGGAGCGGGCATCATGTCAGCGGCGAATGAGATGTTGGAAGTAGGACGTGGGATGTAGGTAGGATGTAGGAGGAAGAAGGTAGGACGTAAGAGGTAGGAGGTGTGAGTAAAGGAGACAAGACGTACAGCCCGCCAAACCCATATATCCCGGGACCCTGACACACTTCGAACCCCCACAATTCCGTCGTCCTGCAATCACCACACGGCTCGACCGTCCCGTCGGAGGACGAGAGTCCGAGTCGGGTTTCGTTGTATGTTGTAGTTTCGGTTTCGGGGTGGTACGTGGTTATGTTTGAATAGAGGTGGATGAAGCCGTTTGCCCCGAATGAGGTGAAGGGTCCTGTGGGTATCTGCGTTAGTGGGCGCTGTATGATAGTACTGATCCATTCGGGGGAGGAGCAGGTGGGGTGTATAGAGAAGGGGGAAGTGGGAAGCGAGGAGAGAGGAAGGAAAGTACTCACCGCCATATTGGAACTCGACGCATTTCAGTGACGAAGAACGCTTTGCGAGTGCCTTAGCTGGGGCAGGGGCAGACGCAGGGGCGGCGAGAGCCAGTGGCGCAGCAGCCGCGACCGCGAGGAGAGTGACGAGGCTCAACATTGTATTGCGCGTATTGCGAGTGCTGATAAGTGACTGCGAGTATGGTAGATACTGCGGATCGATAATGAAACGCTGCGGATGGATGGGAGTCGTAGCAGCTTAGTGATTTGTTGGGTTTATATATACCTTGTCAGAGCACAAGTCGCACTGCTATGTAGCTCTACATCGTACGGTACGGCACAGCTTGTAGGTATCACGAGGATCAAGGGCTGCTGGCATCAGATCCTCGTCGTCCACAGCACGGGTACTCGGCAGACTCGGTTCGTATAGGCACACCGCTCAGTCGGTCCGCAAGATCTGATTGTAATATCATCGTCATGCTTACGAGCACTCAGTGAAGTGCTGAGAGTGGAGTACAGAGAACGAGAGAAGGAGGATATCTCATTCTCGTTCTCGTAATGGTGATGATAGAGGTGAATGCCGATACCGATCTTGAATCAGGTCCGAGATACCCGAAATCGAAATGTAGTGTCAGTAGCGCTATCCCGAGGCGGTGTTCTCTCGTTGCTGTACTGGTAGCGTGATACTCATCCATGTACTCGGGTCAGTAAGCGAGGCGATGAGGGCTTCGACGGACCACGTTGGCGCCGGAGCAGCATTGCACCGACCCGCCGTGCGCACATCTCAATCTACTATTTACTACCCGAGTGTCCATGTGCCCGTGATCCAGCGGTTGACTTGGCGTTGTGATGCGAGGTCTATTCTGGTCCACTTCTACTTGAGGTACAAGAAGGGGTTTACGCCCTAGGATGGCAGAATTGTGCATTGCGGATTTGATGAGTAGTGGAAGAGCAAATCTCCATTGCACTGTACAGCGGTGACACTTGATAGCAGCGACAAAGCATGGAGAAGATTGGAATGTTCTAACGTCGCCCGCGTGGCCGTCGTTCACTCGTCCCCATCGTCATCGCCGACACAAGCATAGCTGACATGACTGCATAGGTCGACTACTCGTAGTCCCCGCACAGAACCACCGCCGTCCTTCGGAGCACGGGGACGGAGCAATATTGGAGGCAGGTGAGACAATGAAACGGTCTAATCAGCGCTACAAAAGGCGATGCACCTTAGCGCCTTAGCGTATGGCGTATAGCATATGGCACCGGATATCATTCCAAATTGATGTCATTGATCATCCTCCGGCTTTCGGCAAACTACTGGCAGACATATCGGCTTGATCCGACTGATAGGGGCACCCCCATCTCACACCGCACCGCCCGCACTAGTGCTCCGCTGCACAGCCCACGGCCTCCCGGCGATGGTTGGACTCCACACCTACACATGCACATACACGAAAAAGCTATTGTGCTTTTAGGGATGTATCCTGTTGGTCCGAGGTCCGAGTGTTTGCACAGCTTCGGCGTGGCCGAGCGTGATGCATCATACACCATGCATCATGCGCAGCGTTTAGGTCCGAAACGGGGCCGCTAGTACATGAAGGGGAAGGGGAGAAACTTCCTCATCATTCCATCAGTCCATCAGGTGTTCTGGATCACGCCGCACGCGGGCCCATCAGGACCCTCCTTTCACCTGCGGATCCTTTCAAACAGGCAGCACGTACACTATGCATACGCCATACGATGCTATGCACAAACCCGCAACAAAGGGGCAAAGGACACACCACCCTCGGACCCTCTGACATTCTGCAGGGGACAGGGGTTAGGGGTCAAAGGTTGGATGATTAGTCTCGATCACCGTTTGCTCATCCCCGAGGACCTCGAAAACGTATGCATCAGCAAACACATGCAAGATATATAAGTAGCACCCTTTGATCCATCCCCCCCTCGCATCTGTTTCGCAAAACAACATCATCCCATTCCATACAAAGTGCTGTATCTCATCGCACTCGCTCCTCTCTGATTAGCCGACCTCTGTACATACCGCATATCCCACTACTCAGTATGCTGCTCCTCTCTCTCGGTCTGATTGGCTCCACGCTCCCGCTCGCCATGGGCGCAGCATGCTCGATCAAGTCGAGCACCGTTGCCGCGTCCGCGTCGACTTCGGTTGCGCCTACAACCACCGTGTCCTCGTCGGCTGACGCCTCTGCCGCGGTGACTTCTTCGATTGCCTCTACCGTCGTGTCCGCCTCTGCGTCGGCTGCATCGGCGTCGGCGTCATCGAACAGCAGCACTCTGACCAACTGCACCATCTACACCACCGGCGGTGAGTATCACCGTACATCCTTTCCTTTTGGGATTGCTTACCGACGAGTCTGCATGTGCAGCACCGTTCAACAACGCTTCGGCGGACTTTGACGGTTTCGTCAACCTCTACGGCGTGTCCAAGTCGGCCGCCGAGGGCGGCAGGGTCATCAGCAGCAGCAACGTGATCCTCGGTGTGGGCTCGGACGGTACCACTGTCCAGGCGTGTTACGACGACGATGTCGCTGGCTGCGAGGCGCAGTTGTTCAGCTTCGAGGCTTGCGTGTGAGTACCAGGACCTTATGTACAAAGGTGAAGGCAAGTCACTGATGGTATGGCTGTGACGTCGTAGGACGCAAGACTCGTACACTTCGTACGGCCACCTGATCTACCGCGCCTCCGCCTCTGACCCGAAGGACACGCAGTGTCTCGCCGCCTCGAACACCTCAGCGATCAACGGCTCGTCGCTCGTTCTTACGCAGTGCAACTACGATCTCACCGAGGACACCGCTTTCGCTTCTGGTCAATGGTTCCTGTGAGTCTGGGTCTTGGTCGCTTTCGCTTTCACTGAATTTGTCAGGGAGTAAGCTGATGGGATCGGTTGCTGTAGTATCCAGTACGAGGTTGATGCGCACTACGTCTACCTGACTACCGGCGTCGACGTGGCGTGAGTCTCGTCCCTTGTTGCTTCTCTTGTGTCCCTAGTAATAGTGATCATGAGCTGACTCTCGCTGTAATACGATAGATACTACGGCCCCAACGCCGATATCACGACGGACGGAACCAACTTGACGCTCTTCGAGACTGACCTCGACGGTACCACGGGCACCTACTTCACTTTCAACACTACTTCCTCCTAGACTTGGGAGCAGACGTAGACGTGGACGTGGACTTGGGATGTAGAGGTACTAGCTGCGCTGGTAGTGTTACGACTTGTGGCATAGTATGAGTCAGGAATGACGGGGGAAAGGGAAATGGAAAACGGATATCGGAAAACGGACAATATCATGTATATAGCAGGCGAAGGACAATCATATAAATACTGCTCGATGCTATCTATCTCTTGTATTTCTTGCTGGGGAAATATGGTGTGCAAGTGCGTCCTTGAGCTCATACTCGAGTCTGCTTCGAGAATGGTGATGCCTTACTCGAGTACTGCAGCGTGGTGGAGCACGAAGTCGAAGTCACGTCTACAGTGTACGCCACTTCACGATTTTATAAGAGTTAAGAGATAACGGCAGAATCGACCTCCACTCGCGTCGTCCACGATAACAAACGTGCGTCTCTTTAGCATCACTAATCTCTGAATTGCTACGAAACCATTCGACGTGGAATGCTATTAAGCATGAGACGGACTCTGAAATGTGTCTAGCTGCTGGTGCCGTCCATGACCAGCTTGCAAGGATACCTTGAGAAGCCACATGATGTTGCGAACTGAAATGAGCGGAGAAAGGCGGTGGAGACGTCCTTTCTGCCACCCTGGCTACCCTCCGTTGATATGCCTATTCAATCGTCTTCGTATCGGACAATATGATAATGCAAGCATGCCAGCATGGGGTGAAGAGAGTCATGAACGCATTACGCACTTCTTACTCTAGTCCACTGAAGAAATCACGCGCGAAAGAGACGATTGACGGCATTGATCATACTCGTGCGTCCGAGCCGAAACGCACGTTCGATACCGATACTGACTGGTAGACACTTGTAACAAACCACTCGTGCGACCTATCATCTATCACCTATCACACGAGCACGATCTTGTTTCGCACATTTCACACATGATCAGTACTCACGCACGAGGGCTCATGCATCCATATCCAAATCCACTAGTTCCCACCCACGCGCTCATACACGAGCACGAGCTCGAGCACCAGCACCCTCAGTCATATCCAGTTAGATCTTTCGCTCTTGATCCCGCGATGATCAAGCTCGAGCCATACCTCCCTCAAAGGCATCTCATTTTACATCCCCACGACTTCGCTCTACACACGACGAGTACAACGACGAGCGACGAGATGCCGCCTCCGAACGCAATCCCGCCCTCGAAGAAACGCAAATTGGCCCCGGCACCATACTCGGCCCTTACCCTTGCGCAGACTTCTCCCTCTCCGTCTTTATCAACTCCATCTCTACCTGAAGACGACGAGTACGAGCCAGAGCACCAGCCGCGTGCTGGGCCCTCGCGTACGAACACCGTACGAAGCGCGAAACGCAAGTCGAGCGAGAACGGCAACGCCTTGGCAGGGGGTGGAGGGGGGAGGAGTAAAGGCAAAGCGCCCTCGAGGGAGGCGTTGCGGAAGGCCAATCACTCGCTGATTGAGCGCAGGCGGAGGGAGAAGATCAATGCCGCTCTGGGAGACTTGCGAAGTATGGTCCCTGGTCTAGGCGATGAGGGGGGCAAGGGCGGAGAGTTCAAGCTCGAGGTGCGTACTGCAATCATCATTTCTTTGAAAGTGTTATTCGCTGACTCCTGTACTGCGTGTAGGTGCTCGAGCGTACCGTCGCACACATGAAAGAGCTCAAACAGCGAATCGCTCAGCTCGAAGCGGCCTTGGGCTCAACAAGTCACTCAAGACAAGCGCTTAGGTCCAGTAAAGGAAAAGATAGCTCTCACGACGACAGCGACGAAGACGGAGACGGAGACGGAACTGCGGACGGCATGGATCAAGCGATGCAAGAGGTCACAACGCCCCAACCACCTATGCCGGCAATATCATCATCGTCGACCTTCGTCGCGCACTTGGTGCATCATCTCAGCTCGCCATACCCTTCTCCGTCGCCTGACAAACCGCATAGTCAACTCACGACGCCGGATCCAAACGAGACGGACGTAGAGGCCAATCTCCCTCCGCCACTAGCCAAAGCGTCTCGGCGGTCCGACGGGTCCCGCTCTGGCTCTGGCTCGGGTTCAGGTTCAGGATCGACAAAATCGGCCTCGCCACTCAATGCGGCGCCGTCCGTTGCTTCTCTACTAGCTTCTGTGCAACACCAACAACACCAAGCACAGCAGCAGCAGCAACAGCAACAGCACCCTCGTCAACCCTTCGCCCCTCCTTCCTCACGGCCAGCCCCGCCTCCTCAAACGAGTAATCCCATATTCCTTCCTTTCCCCGCCCCATCGCCCACGTCCCCATTCATGAACCCCAGCATGACCTCTAGTCATTCTGCGTCCTCCTCCTCGTCCGCTGGATTACCGGATCCAAGTCCCTTCTTGGCGCCGTTACAGAACATAGGTCTTTTCGGGGGAGTGTTCAATCTAGACCCTAGCTCGCCCGTGGACACACTTCGTGCGCGAGACGACGAGAAACAGTGCTCTCCACCTGAGATCGCGCTTCCGCCAGCACCGCATACCAATCGTAAGCGCAGTTCGCCTACCTCAGGGAACGTAGCAAAAGATATGGCGCCCGAAGAAGCGGCGAATCTGTTATTAGCATTCTCGTCGCCCGATACCCTCCGGCCTCAGCAGGTGGTCATGATCAACCCCGGAGGCGGACGACGACCGCGTCGATCGACTTTGGAGAACGACGATTTCAGTCTGGATAGGGAGTACGATAGTAGAGTGAGCGCAGTGAGCGTGAGCGTGGGCGGGGGCGGTAGTGGCAAGATGGAGGAGTTTGTGAGCAAGTCGGCAAGAGATATCTTGCGTATGACAGAGTTCCCGAGGTAGCACAAGCAACGTATAATGCAGACTATATTCTATAGTCTATAGCGTGTTTCATGCATACTCGCATCCATGGAGATGTATAGTGCGACTAAAGAGACCGCCTTGTTGTGGGGAATGAATGTGCTCGCCACGTGGTTAAGCTGTGTGTTTAACCGGAATCGATCAACTTGAACATGTCATCTCCCCCAATAACCATTACCGACCTCGAACACGCATCTCATAACGGCGACACCACTCAACAGCGACGACGGGCTATATACTACTCAGCACGAGCTGATCAGCTGATCTAACTCAATGTTATGATGGTAGTGAGAGCGAGGATCGAAAGGGAAGACTCATAACATCACACCCAGTCAACCGGCACCATGACGAGCAGACCGGTATGTCCACCACTACTCCACTACTGCACCGCACTCTGTCTCCCCAGAATACGAGTACATGCGCTGACGATGATCTACATGCGACGCAGAGCGCATCACGGGGCAATTCCAGCGCCGGTCCGGTGAGACCAGCTCCCAATGCGCCCTACCACCCTCCGTCCGAATCGTCCACTTATCGCGACTTGCTGTTGTTCGAGGAGAGGCTCAAGAGTAATGCCGAGATGCTACGTCGGCGCAGACGGAGATATAACGGTGCGTCGTCTGTCCCATCTGCTATCCATCATACTTCTACTACGACTACCGTGGCGAATGCAATAGCTGACAATATCCCGCTTTCGCACTCGCGTCGTTCGACTCGCAGTATTCCTATATAGCTTCGTGGCCGCACTGCTCCTCATGGGCCACAAACTTCTCTTCCAGCCCCCTCTCGTGAGTCTATTTTGCTCCTCCGGGAACCAAGTAGCTCATGTTGGACTATCACTGATATCTACTATTTGCTGTCTGCTATCTGCGTGCTGCCCAACTCGTTCGCAGACCCTCTTCGCCCTCCGCGCACTCCAAGCTAGCGCAGCTGTCGTCTTCATCACTCTGGCATTGTTCTTTGCTAGTGGGATGTACGAGGAGAAGATCCGTTATGCTCATAGGTGAGCTACCGTTCTTCCTCGCCTTCGCCTTCGCCTTCTGTGAAAGAGAAGCATAGCTGACTATTGCGTTTGCTTCAATCACTTACTATTTCGCATTTACTGCTCGTGTGTCTACCTGCTCGCTCATTCTTGCAGTTACATCAATCACTCCAACAAAGCATTGCGACCCCTCAATATGCATTTGAACCTGCGCCGACCGCCAGTGTCCGTCTTATCCTATATCCCAATCTTATCCAACTACGCCCGAACCGACACCCCTTCTCAGCCCTCAACTACTACTGCTCCGGCACTTGGCACTGGTCCAACTGGCGGTGTTGGTGGATCCTCAAAGCCTTCATTATCGGGTAAAGGCGCTCCATCAACGTTGAACGTGCCAGCAGCATCAAACAACAATGCGCGACGGGTCTCAGCATCTGCGAATGTGATGGCGACGATCCCGCCTTCATCCAATCCGCGAGGCGAGCTGATCTTCTCTTCGCGAGTCGATCGTTCATTCAGAGAAGGATACGAGCGATACCGCTCTGCCTTTGAGAGGCGGAGGGAGGAGAAAGCGAGGGAGGACGCGAGGTTGCATTCTGCTCATGCGGGCATGGACCTGATGGGGTGGTTGAGGAAGAGGGAGCGGAGAAGTAGTCCGTTAAGCGATGGGAAGATGACGCCTACTCCCACCCCACCATTATCGAGGAGGGGTACACCGACTCCGCCTCTATCTCAATCACTCTCCAGAACACTATCATCTCAGACGCAATACACATCATCATCATCGACGTCGTCAGCGCGCCGGACCCCAAGTCCTTCAAGCGGACTGCGGCACGCTGTCAACGCCAACGCCAGCGTCGCGGTTGATGATAGTAATAACCACGATAGTCATAACGCAGACACAAGGCTTAAAATACGAGAGCGTGCGGAAAGCTATAGTTTCGTCTGGACGGGGAATGGGAATGCCAACGGGAATGGCGATATGGATGTACCCAGACGGGCGCCGTAGGTACTCATGCATTGCCCATTGTCGAACAACTCATTGTATCACATGGTCCCGCGGTGTCCGGTTCATATCCTCGGCAAATGGTACAATGCGTTCTTCTTCCGGTAAAGGTGTCACTCCTAATGCGCTGGCAGTAGGTCGTGGATGAATCACGCTCTCGCATGTTCGCGAGACATCAAACAATGGATAGACACGAACACAAAACAGCAATCGCGAAGAGGGATAACGATCGAGCCCATAGCCCCTACCAGGGACAGCCGAGCCTTATTACCGCCAATTTCACAACTGTTCAGCTCAAATGACAGACAAATCGAATGGTGGCTTGTCCTTCTCGCCTGGGCCCAGCTGTTGTCCTGTTTCAATATGCGCAAGTCAATACAAGTTGTGTTGATTGCGGGAGGGATTAATGATGTCTCGTCTCAATTTGTCGGTTATTTGTTCTAGAATTGAATCGGTACGCTGACTGTTGAACGTTAAACATTGACCATTGACCATGAACATTGAACCTTTATCGATATGATAGATACATATATTGCGCTAGACCAGCTAGCGCTACTGTTTGATTGTTATTCTCGATTCGCGCATATTGCTCTAACACACTCAGAACTTTACTATACGACGAACTAACAACCTAACGACCTGATGTCCTAATATCCTAACGAACGAGACAAGTGTCCGTGACTCCCAGTCTCAAGATGACTGAGAGCTAATTCTTTTACCTACTCCATACTACCTGCTACCTATCGAAGCGTTTTGTGCGCGCTTTACTTCCTCTCCGCCGCCAGGGCCGCAGGGCGGGAAACGTGGCCCGCCCTTTTGGCCCTGCTATGAGCATCCCGCTCTCTGCGGACGATCTTGGAGGCTTTGGAGGCCGAGGACGAATCGAAGCGCTTGACGGGCTTGGTGGCTGCGGTGGCCGTGAAGACGGAATAGGTGTTATTGACCGTACCGCCGCACATGGTCGTGCTGCTTCCCGAGCACGCTGTCGAGCAACTGCTTGATGCTGCTGACGTCAAGGATGAGATCGAGTTGGAACAGCCGCACGTGTTTCCGCCTGAGAGGGCAGAGTAGGTGTAGTAGTTCGCGTTACACCAGACCTGACACATGGACGGAGTTAGACTATCGTGGCCCGTCATGACGGCGTTGCTGAATGCCGTTGAGCTTCCGGTGAAACAACCCAATGACGTGCCGGTGGCCGCCGCTGCTGATGTCGTGGTAGTGCTCGAAGACGAGGCCTTGGCAGTGGAAGTGGATGTGGTAGTGGCTGTCGCTGCTTTGGAGCTGGAGCTGGCGACGGCGCTCGATGCCGCGGCCTTGGACGACGACGACGACGCGGTCACGCTGCTGGTCTTGGCAGCGCTGGAAGATGCAGAAGACGACGAGGAAGACTTAGTCGTCGCGCCGCTAGTGGCGACGTCGCCCGCACCCAGAGCTGTGGTCGTGGTCGTCGCTACGCTCGCCGAGGATGACTTGGCGGAAGAGACGCTAGATGAGGCAGCCTTTGACGAGCTGACAGAGCTGACAGAGCTGCTCGAGGCGGAAGCACTCTTGGACGAGCTGGTAGAAGTGCTCGCGGCAGTAATGCTAGATGCCGCCTTGGAGGAGCTGGAGCTTGCTGCTGCGCTGCTCGAAGCCTTGGACGAGCTGGCCGATGAGCTGCTCGAGGCCTTGGACGTCGAGGCAGAGGCAGAGGTACTGGCAGCGGTGATGCTTGAAGCCTTGGAGCTGGAAGCGGAGCTGGCGCTTGACGAAGCAGCTTTCGATGCTGACGAAGAGGCGCTGGTGGTGCTGACGCTCGCGCTTGACGAAGCCTTGGACGCGGAAGCGCTGGCAGAGGACGATGATGCTGATGAACTGGTGGTGGTAGTAGTGTTTGTCTGACCGTACACCGAGTACAATGAGAGTTTACCGCCGCCACCGCACATCTCGGTCGGGGCACCGCCACACGCCGAGGTACACTGCGAGTCGGCCAAAAGACCGACGATCGGGTCCGAGCTGCTGCAGTAACACTGGGTTCCCGACTCTGTACCGTAGTTGTAGTACCCTTTCGAGGCGCAAGTGGTCTTGCAGATCGAGCTGGTCATGCCTGAGGCCGTGACTGTGTAGTCGGCCAGGACGCGCGTGGAGTAATCGGTGATGCAGCCGACGTAGTTGGCTGGGTAACCTGCGGGCGCTTTGCTGCCTGTTCCGGTAGTGTCGTAGATCGAGTACGCGGAGGAGAATGTCGCGCCGCACGTTTGGGTCGAGTTGCCCGCGCACGGAGCGTTACACGACGCTGCGGCGACGGCTGCACCGTAGGTGGCGGAGTTGCCGCACACACATGTATTAGCGTTTGTGAGACCTGCGATGGAGTAACCGCCGTTTCGGCACGAGCGTCGACACAGGTCCGAGGTCATGTAGCCGCCATAATAGGTGAGAGGAGGCGATGAGCCGAATGTCCCGGTGGCGTAACAACCTTTGAGACCTTCGACTGTGCTTGCAGCCGCGGTAGCGTTGGCGGTTGACCATAAAGTCATGAGGTTGCTTCCGCCACAAGTCCCGCCACCGCCTTTGCACGCCATGGAGCAATCGGCGTCCTGGACTTGGTATCCGCCAGAGTTGGCGTCCGGCTTCGCGGCGCAGTAACACTGACTGGCGTATTCCGACCCTGCGTAGGCGTAGCCGAGCGCAGCGCAGTTGGAGATACAGAGCTGGTTGGTCATGCTGGTGGAAGTGAACGTGTACGTGGGCAATAACCTCGTGCTGCCTTCGTGGAAACAGCCGACGTATCCGGTGGAGTTGGACGAGACAACGTAATCCTTCTGCGTGTCCGCAGCGGACAGCGAGTAGACGGCAATCGTGCTGCTCCCGCCGCAGTTTTGCGTCGAGTTGGCAGTACAAGGGTTGGCGCACGCGGCAGTAGTAGTGGCGAGCGTAGGAGCAGTGGTGCCGCATCGACACTGGTTGCCAGCTCGTACACCGCCGTACGTGTAGTTGTGGGCGTAACACCATTGGTTGCACGTGTCGACCGACATGTAGTCTGACGAGTAAGAAGACCCGCTCAGCGTGTTGTAGTCGGTGTAACACCCGAGGTAGCCGCTGATGCCGTTGCTGGCCGTCGCGTCGGTGGAGTTGTACAAGTCGATAAAGTTGCTTCCGCCACAAGTCTCGTTGGTCGAGCCAGAGCAGAGAGTGCTGCACGAGGACGTAGGCGCCTTGGCACCTGCCGCTATCGAGTTGCCGCAGAAACACTGCTTGCCATTCTCCGTACCGGCAAGGGTGTAGTTCTGGGCGTTACAAGCGATTCGACACGCCTTGGCCGACATGGGTGTGGCCTGGTACATGTATCCTTGCAATGTGCGGCTCGAGGACGAGTCGGTGTAACACGAGAGCCAACCGGTAGGCTTGGTGTAGCTCAAGACGGCAGCGCTGGTGTTGTACACTGCGGCATAACTGGCGCCACCACAGTACTCGGTCGTGTTACCGGCGCATTTGGAGGTCTGGCATGATGCAGCGGGGTAAAGGACCGAGTTGCCGGTCCAGGTGTTACCGCAATAACAGTAGCTTCCGCTGACGCCGCCGAGCTTGAAGCCCATGTCCTTGCAAGTCTCGGTACAGAGCTCGACGGTCATAGCGGCGTTGTAGTAGGTGTAGTTGGTGAGGCCCTTGGTCGAGTCCTCGTAGCAGCCAATGTAACTTGACGCGGAAAGACCTGGCATCGCTGATGTAGACGATGTCATGTTGGCCAGGTTGTACACTTCGATAGTGGAACCTGAGCCACAGGTCTCGGTCGAGTTGCCCGCACACTTGGTGGTGCAGTAGAGGCTGCTGACGACTTGGGTGGTCTTGGCAGCGGTGTTGGAGCACTGGCATCGATTGGCGTTCTCGACGCCGGCGTACGCGTAGCCTAGCTGGTTGCAGGACGACTTGCAGGTCTCGACCGTCAGTGCAGACAGGGTGAAGGTGTATGGGGAGCTGAAAGCGACGCTCGAGCCCGTGTCCTGGTAACAGCCGACGTAGCCTGCTGGCTTGGTGGCGGCGATCGAGGCAGTGGTGTCCTTGGAGTACGAGGTCGAGTACAAGTCCATGGCGTATGTCCCGCCGCAGACGGCGGACGAGTTGCCGGCACACGCCTTGTTGCACTGACTGACGGGGAGTCGGGTGGTGGTGGTGACTGAGGAGCCACAGTAACATTGGTTGGCGTATTCGACACCGGCGTAAGCGTATCCGAGCTCGGAACAGCCATTGATACAGGTTTGGGGAGTCAGCGAACTTGAAGTCCACGAGTTGTTGGTAAGCGCCAAATGACCAGATTGATCCGTGTAGCATCCTTCCCATCCTGCTGGGTGATACACGGTCGAGTTGGCGATTTCTGCATCAGTGATATTGTAAACAGACGATCGGTAGTAATCGCCACATGTTTCGGTAGAGTTGCCGGAGCACGCTTCGGTACAGTAGCTCGTAGGCATGAGCGATCCCGTGCCCCACGTAAAGTCGTTGCCGCAGTAACACCACTTGCCACCCGTCGTCGCTGCCCAGTTGGTGGACAAGTGACCACAGGCCGCAATGCAGACTTCTGTGGTCATCGAAGAGGACGAGAAGCTGTAGGTGGCCACGCCAAGCAGACCATTCGAGGCAGTCGAAGGGTTGTTGTAGCATCCGAGCAACTCTGAGCCGTCCGAGAGGGTCTTGGCAGCGGTAGAAACAGTCCCGTTGGGAGCGTACCACACGTTAAAGATGTATGAGCCACCGCAACCCTCGGTCGAATTACCGGGACAGGCAGTGGTACACATGCCAGGGTAGACGCTCGCACCGGTGTTGATGGCAGAGCCGCAAACGCAGTTCCACGAGCCGACTTCACCAGTGGCGGCAAAGTTGTACCCCTGAGCCAAGCAAGTGGCGGTACACGACTCCGATGTCATGGCGCTGTCGGTGTACGACACGCCGCCGGAAATGGCGGTGCTCTCCTTCATACAGGCGATGTTGTGCCATCCGGGCGTGGTGGGCCAGACAAACGCCTTGTACTGATCCCCAGTAGCGACATAAGCTCCGTCGGTACCCTTGAACTTGGTCACGTCGAGTCCAGTCACAGCGGGGCTGCAAGTGGGTTTCGTCCCGTTGGCCCAGACCGGGTTGCAGCCGGGCAGACGGGGGATAGCGATGTGATCCGCGTTACCAAAGGTCTCGTTGAGTGTGCCGAGCGCGGGCTTGCACGCCAACGCGGCGGCGTCGTCAAAGTATGCGCCAAGAATAGGACAGTCGCCCATAGTCCTGTGTAGTGTCAGCTCTGAGCCAGATCCCTGAAGTAAAGACAATTGCTCACATGGCGTTACCGGTGATACAGTCCGAAGAGTTCAAGGCTGCGCCAAGCACATCAAGATCCCAACCGTTGACGAAGTCACCATGGATACCGTAACCGGTGGTATCACCGTTGGCCCATGCGAGGTTACCGGAGAGTGTCTGGCCAGGAGCATCGTTCGATGGCCACCAAGTGTATTCGAGCTGGATAGCCGGGAGACGGACGGGGTGCGAGAAGGGGCATGAACCATCGCGATCGTTGTTGTCCGGGTATGCCATGTGGGAACCGTCAGACTTGTAGAGGTTGACACCGTCCCAGCATGGGGGGTAGTACAGCTCTGTCTTCATACCCCATGGGCAGTCGCGGGGGAAGTTGAAGTTGTCCAATGCGAGCGAGTTTGAGAAATCCTCGTTGATCTGACAAGTGAATGCCGCTACGCCAGTGGGCGACTTGTTGTTCGGGTTACCAGTCAAGATACGCAGACCTTTGGGGAAAGGTGATACGGGTTGATAAGGCGAGTTTTGACCGAGAAAGTAGTAGAATCGGATGTGCGCGTTGAGCGGGGTGAACGTCCCGTCGCTGTTGATCCAGTTGAGGGCTATGTCGATGATCAGTCATATGAGTCGACGCTTGAGGCAAGGGTCAGGACCTACTAGGCATCCAGTAGTTGGACTTGTCGGCCTGTATTCTCAAGGACGAACAGCTGGCGGCCGCATACGTGTCATAGTTGTACGAAGCGCCAAAGTTGGAACCACCAATGACCTTGTGCATGTGCGAGGACTGTGCGTTTGGGGAGACGATAGGGTCAAGCTCCTCGTTGACGAGATCGTAGATGTAGTCGAGATGCCACGCGCTGTCCTGAGCGGCGACCATGGTGCTCGCGCTCGCCACGACTAGCGCGGCGAGGTTGAAGAGATGCGACAACATCTGCAGCGATTGTCAATGTCAAACACAGATCTAAGTGGCGTGCCGGGCGCTTACCATCTTCGAATTATAGGGGTGTCAGTAAAGAAAGTGGCGATAGTGGGTGCGCGTTATCAAAACGAAGCGCAAGGCTGAAAAGAGAGGGACAGGATCAGGATCAGGTGGCAACAGATCTGACGAGCCAGTCTAATATATCCTTTTTGTTTTGTTCTCTGCTGTAGCAGCTGCCTTGATTGCAGCGAGAGCTTTGCTTTGGGCTTTGGGAGTTTTTTGAGTTTTAGTGACGATCGACGATCTAGCTCAACTGCGATGCCGGGGAGGAAGGAGGGGCAACCGCCGGGGTCTGCCTCTGCCTCTTTTGACTAGTGTCAGTCGCGAATAGGTAAGGAGTGTATTTCGGTCAAAGTAGGAATGAGAGAAGAGGTAATGAGCGAACGATGAAGAGAGACATCAAGTTTGTATCAGCAAGCTTTGGTGCATAGAATGCTTCTTTCGGTCTTGTCTCTGTTCTCTTGTCGGTTGACTAAGTTGCTCATTTGTCATTTGTTATTGTTATCGTAAGCAAAGTATCGACTGTATGGAATCTGCAACAACATGGAACATGTCCGATCGACTGGCGGAACTGGCGGAACTGGGACAAGGTTACTGACTTCCTGAATAGGCCCAGGGCAGCGCT